>JARHVA010002126.1:690000-880000 GCA_037957365.1 Torreya grandis
AATAACCCATAGTCCTAGTTTCTAACCTCCTTATTTCTTACCACGTGTCTTACTCTTGTATAGTATAAAATAATGCTAAGTATATTATCCTTTGTGGTAATTTAAATATTTAATAAGATTGTGTATTAAATAAATTTTAATCTTATGCATTCATGTGTATGCTTAACTTTTATACATTATGCAATTTGAATATACATATTTTATGTCATAATTAGATTAATAAATTAATCTAAAATAGGGTAAAACACATTGATGAACCTGAATATTTCTCAAATCCTACCAAACCGTATGTATTCCTTAGGATTTAATACTTATCTTTTAGGATTTTTTTAGATTTCTACCTTATAGTTATATTTTGACCTTATTTTTGATTTTCTCTAATATTAAGAATACACATGGATGTAATAGATGAACATAGTTTCTATTTTTCTAACTCAAGCTATGATTTCATTTATTATATGTTGTCTTTTTTTATTATTTTATTTTATTAACAATCATGTAATTAAATGGGTCAAATGTACATAAAATAATATGGGTAAAATACATACTATTATCCCACTCCTGATTTAAACTTTGAAGATTCTTCCTACCATTCCCATGCCTACTACAACCCTCTTAGATGTCGGTGAGAGGGTTTTATTCCTAAAAGAGATAAATGATATGCAATAATTTATTTTGGCATTGATTGAGTGGAACAATATAATCAAGAATCCAAGGGAGACTTAGGGGAGTTCCTTGCCTTAGATCAGATCATGGTAGGGTGTTTTTCAATTAAACAAATGCAAAAGGGACCAAACATTTGCTGAGCCTTTTACTCCATAAAGCAAGTAACTAGATCTAAGATAAATCCTCTCAACCCTGATATGTCAAACATAGTGGTGAACTTTGTCAAGGTTGAGTCTCAATCTATGTTCAAAAATGACAAATTATTCTTGACTAGGGGCATTATTTATAGATTTGTTAACCATTGGTGGAAACTCCCAAATCTTAATGCCTAGAATTTAGAGCATTGTCAACCTATATTTCAATGTAGGATGGAAATATATCAAAGTGCAAAAATATTTAGAATTATGATGTTTTATGGCATAGAGGAAAAGGAAGTGATTCAAAACTAGCTACAGAGTTTAGATTATTACCCCTTGTTATGAAAACTTAGTTCCCAAACTTCAACTTATTCACTAAACCCTTTAACATTAGAAAATTTTGGTTTCATCTCCATCACATTTCTCTCCATTTTTGGTATAATCATTGTTACAAGACAATATGTAATGCCTTAGGTGAGTTGAATTAAGTTTAACCTACTACATATTTGTTTTCATACATTAACTATGACATGATACTAGTTAAATTTGACACCTCCATGTATCTTCCTAAAAAAATAGACCTAAAAGTTGAAGACTGATCTTGGTCTCAAAATATTGATTATGAAGACTTGCCTTTTAGTTACTATTATTTCCTCAAGACTAGCCATTTGTCCATAGATTGTAGATGATTAAAAATAAATAAAGAAACATCTTGGTGGAAGGACTTCCTCACTAGCCATTTTATCATGGAAGATGTTGATTTTGAGAGTGACATCTCAAACTCATCTTAGGATAAACTTGAAAATCTTGGCTTAGTCATCATAGTTTCAAAAGGTCTGAATCAAGTAGAGGGGGAAGCCATGGTAGAACCAAGATCTCCTTCTAGAGGCCAAAGTTATATAATTTTAATTGGAATTTATAAGGAAAAGATTTCAATCAAAATAACTACACCCTTCTCTCTTGATGACAAGAAATATTAGACTTCAATTTGGAGGAAGAGGAAAGGAAAACCCAATAAAGGCCCTATTTTAAAGATTGATCATCACAAAGGGTCAAAGTAGGTGGAATTTAATATATAATTTGTATTTAACATTGGAATAAAATATCCATGGGTTTATTATTATTTGATGGTCGTAGTTTAGTTGGTTGTGTTATGTTTGGATATTTTTTGAATGCGAAAGGATTTTTTATTAATTGTTTGTTAAAGTTTCATTGGTTGTTCATTATCTACCTTGGGATTTAGTTCAGTAGTTATTTGTTGTCGGTTTGATGCTTAGTCCCATGTTTATCACTGGTAGAGGTGTTTCAAGTGAGCTTCAAGGTTATATATTTTTCTCCATTGTACAAGGCTCTAGAGACTTTCAAAACCTGTGTTTTTACCCACATCAAAAAAATAAGGGTAAAATACATTGTACAAAATATTTAACCTTTATTAATAATTCATATTATCAAAATATTTAATTTAAATTAAAATAAATAACTAATATATTTTAAAGGTAATGCATGTATACAAATTTCCTCCCCTATAATTCATATTACTAACAACCACCATCTTTCCCCCATTATTTGCTTATATATTATATTGGATTTCACATGTCATGTTATTATGACAGAAGAGGGTAGGGTGGCCCATCATGTAGAAATAAATAGAGGACATAAATAGGCTTGTCTTAAACCCCCTCCATCTCCCACCAAACAAACCAATCAATCTAAGGTATAAGTAGTGGAATTATAAATAACAATGAAAATACTGAGTATGTTTAAGAAATAATATGAAGAAGAGATGATAATCAATAAAAATGAGAATTAAAATAAGTTTGAAAAGATGAAGGAATACCAACAATAAAATTAGAGTAAATAGGAGGAATAATTTATTTTGAAAAAAATATGAGAAAGACATCAGTAGACATTAAAGGAGACTGTTTAAAAGGTTGATTATTATTAGGTTACATATTTTGTCTCTGTATCTTTCAAGACATCTCACACATATAATTTGTATTCACATATATATCATTCAAATTTTAATTTGAACATGTATGATTTTTATTCAAGAACATATATCTATATAAATAGAAACATGTATATAGATTATAATATTAACTCAAAACTATACTTCCATATATGTAAATGGTGGCCTAGTAACATTGACAACTGAAGTAGTGGATGGCCCATAAGTTGGAACTACAAATGAATATGTAGCCACTTTCTCCTCCTATAAAATAAAAAATACATATATATTATTCAATTTATGTGTACAATAATTTTTAGATTTTAAATACAAATATAACTTATATTTAACATGACCTTTATATAAAAGATACATGTGTGTGTGTAATTACTGATGTCTGCACACCAAATGTACATGATAAAAACTCATTTCTCATGATTATATAATCTAATCCCCCAAAAGCACCAATATAATCATTTGAAGGTCTAGTGCATATAACACCACAACATTTACAATTATGAGGTTGAGTATGCACACTAGGTGGAGCATCTTTAGCATTGGTCTTAGAAATCCTACTTGTATGTTGAATGAGTGTATCATTAATCATATTAATCACATGAAAATTTTTAATCTCCATGACCTCCTTCACTATAGAAGGGATCTCTTGGGATGAATTATATTTTAGGTAGGGATCCTTGTCGTCCAATTAGGCACACAAGAGGCACTTGGTTGATCTTATGCAGAGCCTTTCCCCTACCCCTAAAATATACCATAGTCAAAAAAGTTAGGAATCTTAATGAGGATAAACTCATCATAGATTTTACTTAGAAAATATAATGGGACACCATGGTGGGTAATAAAACACTATCCACCATTATTCCTATAAATTATTTATAATCAAAATTTGTTGGCATTAGTCAATCGCTAAATGTTTAGTGGTTACTAGAAAAGGTGCATTGGTTCTTGGGTCAATGAATAAGGCACAAATTAGGTATTTTGATATATATTTATATTTTGACTCATCTGTTGACAATTTTTTAGGATAGTAAGCCCTATATCTATCCTTAAATGATGCCCATTTATCAATTTGACTTTTTATTGAGTCATTTTAACCTAATATTGACTATAGGGTATTGTCCAAATAGGTGTTGTAGTTTTGGTCAATGTGGGGTTCCTAATTCTCCTAATCATCTATTCAATTTATATTTTATTTTCCATTGTGTGTAGCTAGATCATCTTGACTACCTAGGAGATATTATTGAATTGTAAGAGGGTTAGGAGGGTTAGGTGAAGGTATAGGAGGTCTAGGAGGGCTAGATGGAGGGTTTAGAGGGTTATGAGGATGGTTAGGAGGTTGATTAGCATGTTGGTCTCTTGGAGTAGAATGAGCTTTAAAAATTAATATTTAGCAATTAAATAATGCAAATAAAAATGTCAAAATATACTTTCAATACATTTGGTTTTTGATTGCTTACATCTCATCCATTGTGGCATTGTTAATTTAGTGAGGTATCAGGTGATTGAGGTGTATTTTTCATCTCATCCAATCAAAATAAGATCATAATTTGCCCAAGAGAAGGTCAAGCCAGGAAGAAAATGAAAATAAATGTGTTTACCCATAGATGGGCCCTTTTTATGTTTTTAGTAACACATATACATTATGAATACATAATGCATACACATTTTTATCACTAGGCATAGTTGAAATAACATGTACATGTTATTAGCACTAGGCCTAGTGCTCATAATGCATACACATTATGACCACATAATGTGTATGTGTTATGGCTCATTTTTTTTGATATTTAATAATAATAACATGTATGTATTATGGACATAATGTGTACGTGTTGGGGAAAATGTCCATAAAATTTTTCCCCAACTTCATGCACATACCCCAAAGTTCTAAAACAAAATACCTTTACCAAGTTTTTTGAAAATTTTAAATGATAAACCTCTACCAAAGGTTCCAAAATTTCCCAAAGATGCAATATCTCCAAGAGTTTTAAAACTTTCACGTGAACATCTATTACCTAAAATTTCAAATGTTCCAAGTGATGCAAATCTCAAATAAAATGATCATAATGATGAGACATATATTGTTCCTATGTTTCAAATAAATGGTGAATTACACCCAATTTTTATATGTTTACAAACTTCCAAAATTTATAATACCTATATTATGTCTATGATGAGTACTATAGGACAATTCAAAGGACAAATTTCAATTCTCAAAGTAAAAATGTCATCTTGAAATGTTACTAATAGTGATAACATTATCCAAAATAAATCTCTTGAAAAATGTGTATTTGAATATCCTTATACACAAGAGTTTATCATGTTAATACTGCCATCATTATTTGGCCATGAATATCTTTTTAAATCTATAATTCAATATGCACATTCTTTGGAAATTGGGATAAAGATGATCAAATATTATTAAAAACTTTTCATATGATCCCTAAATATGAATCTTTTGATTGGTTCTATATTTTACCAAATGGTTCCTAACTACATTCAATAAATTGGAAGATGTTTTATTCTTGGCCTTTAATACACACAATATCCTAATATCAACATTAGAACATTTTCAAAACTTCGAATGACAAGATGATGAATCCCTTCTAGATTATACTATTTGATTTAAAAATGCATCATATGCCTTAACATATCAACCTTCAGATTTGGAACTACAATTCCTATTTAGTATAGATATCACTCCACCACTAAAGGAAAGTGCATGACATAAATGGCACACCTCATATACCCACCTATATATGGATTTACATAAATATTTTCACTTCCTAATCAAATTTAACAAAGAGTTAAATCTATCTCCTAAAAATTAAATATGATTTGTGCATGATACATATGATGGAAGTGAATTACCAAGTGAATATAATGAAAAAACAAGTAGAATTCTAAATTTGTATATGAAACCTTCATAAAATTAATAAATATGGGACCAACACCATATTTACATAGTCCACAACCACTTCCAATTGAACTAAGAAAAAATAATCCTTTCCAAAAGGATTTAACAATTACATTATTCATGGGTGAATTTTATTTTCACCATAACCATATTGATCATATAGAGAAAGAAATTTTTTTTAATGAAATAAATTTTCAACAACTTGGTTAAAGCATCAAGGACTTACTTCATGAAATAATTTTGAAAAATGCATTGTGATACGTAATATTACCAATTACTTGTGGACTGTGTGTCATCCAAATGAAATTATGGGTCACGCCCCATACAACTTAACATAAATTTACATTGGTTTCATTTTAGATATACCAAATTGAAACTAAAATTGATAAAAACCAACAAGGTATTTAATTCTCCTACAAGGTAATATTAGTTCATGTACCACATGATGGTGATGGTAAATATACTAAGCAAGTAAGGAGAGAAGAGGAACATTATATGAACTATTTTGACTCAAAAAGGTCAAATAATAATACACTTGATTAATTCAATTCACATTAATAAAAACATTCAAATATAATTAAAAAATACAAAAATACAAAACAAATCTAATATTCAAGAAAATACAAAAACATTCAAAAAATTCAAAAATATTCAACATTCATATATCTTATTATCTCCTTGGCATCTATGTTGCTTATTTTATGTTAGTAGATAACATATAATGTCATCCCTATATACACATATGTTTCATGCATTTTTGAGTGTGATATAGGCATACCCGGACACATGATATATGAACTTCTATATATTGGACCTATTCTCTACCCATGTCATATAGTAAGTTGGGGGAATATGATTCTTTGATTACCATTTCTATAGGTTACTTATCCTTTATGATCATTTATACATTATCATGTTTCAACTTATATACTAATTCTTACACATGTATATATCCATGCTCATTTATCTCATAGTGTACTTGATATGCTATGCTATATAACATTTTTTTTCTAACACATATATATAGAGAATAGTATATTATGTTTATGATGGTTGATTATACTTAATTTATTCACATTGTCACTTTCTTGAGGGTATTACACTTTTTGTTATTATCTTACTTGTGGAACATTTTAATAAGTTCTTTATTTTTAGCCCCTATTTTATTCTATGTTGTTTGTAAATTTGAATATGTCATTCCATGTCGATTGGACATTTAAATATGCCATCCATTTTGATTGTGTGTAATTTAAACATGCCTCTTATATAAGGTCTCCTTTGATCATTCATTGACATTACGTTGAGTGCTCTTAAGTGTGTGTTTGATTGTTTGTTGAGCTTGTATTGTTACTCTCTAGACATTACTGTTATTTATATCATGCATCTTAGGACTTGATGTGATCACATGCTATGAAATTAATTTATATGTCTACTTCAAAATATTATCCTTATATACTACATGATTCATACACAAATTATACAAATAACTTATCCTTTTGAGGTAAGGTACCTTCTAGATTATATTTCCTTGCCTCAAAAATGCAAGGGGGGTATCAGTTGAGGAATGTCATAGAAGCACAACTCCACATTTACAATATTATATATTTTAGTGGGGAGGGGATATCACAAAGGAATGACCTCCACACATATACACCTTAATATTTCCATATTTCATTGAGGGCATGTCATAAAGACATGATATCCACACTTAGTATTTCTATAATTTTTTGGGGCATGTCATAAATACATGACCTCCACACTTGCACAATCTCTAGCTCAATTTCTTGAGTTATATATACACATAAGTCATAATCCTATACATTGCACCAATTTTTCATAGATTTGAAACAAATATTTTCATATTTATGGCACATATAGTCAATCTCAAGCCATGATATTACACCAAAAAAATCAAAATTTACCAATTATACTATTCACCAAGACACATTGATTACACCAATATGTACTATTATCGAGCCTTTGTATACTACAATAGTTAGCCCATTTTATAATTTTAAGTGATTAAATCATTAAAATTCACTATATTTATAGATTGAGTGATTAAATAATAAAATATCAATATATTTATATGATGATTTGATTAAATCACTTACCCTCACTAGAGTATATATATATATATATATATTCATACTTGAGTTATACAATTGAGATATAATGATCTCAATGGCTATGTCACAACTCATCCTTACAATGGATTGGGGGAATAATACCTTCCAATATTAGTCTTCAAATATCCAAGGTTTAGGTCTGAGCCTCCTCCATATCCAATCATTCATAAGGAATCATCTTTATCGAGTCAAAGAATCAAGAGGCAACATGGTTGCATTGACACACAGGTGTACTCCTTCCTTACTCTATTTTTTTAAGGATTTAAATTATTTAGAATTTTAGATTATATTCACTAATTTATGTTGTAACATTGTCTTGGTTATATGTCATACACTATAAAATCACTCAAAGTGGATTCAAGCAAAGGAAAGGTGTTTTGTATACACCCATGTATGCATTTCATTCCTTTAACCTAGTAATTCAATATTTATGTATTACTAAATTAAATGGGGAGGGGAAAATATAAATACTAAAATGGAATATTTATAACATATTAGCCTTATAAATTTAAAAAATACCAATCATCACTCTACCCTTTAGTATTATATGTTCATATTGTTGAAATGCTTGCATTCAACATCTCACTATGTCAAAATGCTTATCTCTTAATTCTATCCATATTATTATGATGACCTAGGTCTATTATACTACATAGAAAAATTAAACCTTGATAAACATCATTCACTATCAATTTTAGATCCATACCTATTTTATATCCTTTTGGACACTATTAGCCATAGAAGGACATTACCACTGATGGTAGTGTCTAGATTCTCATCTATTGTATAGTTTCCAAAATTCATCTAAATTATAAATGTTTCAAAACCTATAAGTTGACCTATTTGTTTTATTAAACCCTATCATGAGATAATTTCAAAAGGTGTGGTATAAATACAAGTCTAATTTTTATCATTACTCATCTAGCAAATACCATGCAAACACCTACAAAATATAAATCAATAAACTACACAACCAACCAATTCTAACCTATTCATCCCTATTTTCATATCAAGCATAGGATTAGTTATATTACAGGTTTGAAACATTAAAAGATCAACCCATGACTGATATTTGTCAAAGAACAAGCTATATCACTACATCATCACCATATATTATATTATATCCTTGTGTCTACACTTTACCACACATAGAGGATGATTACATAAGTTTAAGTCCCTCCTTGTAGTATTGATTATGTAGGTAAAACCCATTGATAAAGAGGTCTTTGGTGTTAGATCAACATCATGAGCCCACTAACCCATTTTTAGTAAATTAATTCCAAGGGTGAAGAGATATGGTTCGATCAATCAATAAAGAGTGACAAATTATATCCCATATTTGGATACATCAATAGAAAGGTGAAAAACCATTAATAATGAAGTTGGTTACATCTAAATCTAGTCGATATTTTATACTAGAAACATATGTCATAGTCAAACATTAACATTGACATTAGTGTCCATATTTGATAGTAGTGTCAGTGGATACATAAGTAAGATATCTATATTTTGATGATTGATCCAGAATAGTGATCCTACATAATTTACACCTATTTATGGTCAAGATGTTCCTATTCAAAATAAACTTAAGTATCATTTATCCTTACTAAACTGAATATCTTTAAGAATTTATTACTTTATATATTTAACATTTCTTAGTATTATAATTCAAATATTTATTTATTTGATTTTGAAATTATTTTTCATGGTATATATTAGTTTATCATCCTTTTACTTGAACTAATTCTATATTATTAAGCCTAATCCCTACAATCTAAAATTTAGAGTTAAACAATATTCTAATTAGTAAGTCAAAGATGAAATATAAAAAATCATATTTATCTTATATTTGAAGATAATAACTCCTAACTTAAGGCATCAAGCCAAGGTGAGATAAAATATCATTAATTATCATAACAATTGCATGTATTAGTCATAAAATTATATATATATATACACTGGTTAAGAAAGTTTTTCTTATTAAAAATGTTTTGTATATTGTATGAAAAAAGAGTTTTACATTAGTCAAATCCCCTAATAGAGTTATAATGAGGATGATAAGATACACACACACACACACATAGATAGAGAGAAAAAATCTTCTAAATAATTATATATATATATATATATATATATATATATATATATATATATATATATATATATATATATATATATATTGATTGGTTAAGAAATTTTTTCTTATTAAAAATGTTTTGTATATTGTATGAAAAAATAGTTTTACATTATTTGAATTCCGCAATAAAGTTATAATGAGGATGATAAGATACATACACACACACATAGAGAGAGAACAAAGATTCTAAATAACTATCTCCAAATAGTAGAAAAAATATGAAAAACTAGTATATAGAATAATATACAAAGATTAAAAAGCTTTAGATAAAATATTTTTGATCTACACTGATGTAAGAGGAATAGAAAGACACCTATAGAAGTAAATTTTTTTCCAAAGTTAGTGAATTTGAGGAAGAATGATCAAATATTGATAAGAAAATTATATTAATTTACCTAGTGAACATACCTAGTTAAAAAATGTAACTAGTTGATGAGAAGAATTTTACCACCAATTAATCCTAACAACCTTTTATGACTTCACCTATGATCATAGGATGGAGCATCCACTTGATTCATAAAAAATTTACTTAATTAATTGTCAGCCCAGGTGTATTTCAGCTTGAGAAGGTGATGTCATTGTATGTGCACACTTCACTGACTTGTTGACTGTGTCAATTACATATAGGAACACTTGGATAAAATAATTTGTAGAAATGTAATGTACTTGAAATTAAATAAAGATTAAATGAATGAAATAAATATAATTGAATTGAATTACATGTTTTGGAAGCTTCCTTAATAAATTAATATGCATTCAAAATACTGAAATATTCTATGATACTCAAATAACTATACATAGTTAAATAATGGAAATAAATACCTATAAATTGAATCTACTTAACTAATCTAACAAATCAGTATCTTTCTTACAATTCATCCTAAGGGGGCCCTCATTTTTTGGTCTTGATATTCAATCCTTCCCTCAAAATTAAAACATGTTTACTGTAAATTGTTGAATTTACTCATATCTTGTAGTAATTAAAGATTTCTACAATAAGATTACAGTGACTAAAATGACATTTCTTGGTCACACTTAGATTATCTAAATTATTCATATATTATCTACACATCCTATCCTACTTATTTTTTATATTATATATAGAAGAGGTTACAGTTATTTTCTCAAGAATAAGTTACAACTTAAAAATATTCATTTACATAGAATGTAGCCAATAATGACTACAAGACAAAAATAGGGCTGATGTTGTTGGGAAGTTGGAAGGATAAAAATCTGGTATAATATTGATGCTTGATTTTCTAAATCCTCATTAAATATGTCTATATATGATCATGCATTCTTTTTCTCCAATCTTTGATGTTGGACCAAAACCAATGGAAAGATTTGATGTTATAACTGATACATGCTTATTCATGTTTATTATAGTAGTTCCTATTAGTTGTAGGCTAATATCCTATTTTTATGGGCCATGAATGCCCCATATGCAATATGGTGATACAAGCATGTATATCTAGACTTCATATCATTACTATTAAACATAAATTTTGGTTGTGCGACATGTAGATCTTACCACTCAAGTTAATCAACACATAATATATATAAAATCACTAGAACAAAGGATAACATATTCAATTTTATCACAAGACAAAAACTAACTCCATTCCCATAAGTATATGTGTGTGTGTGTGTGTGTGTGTGTGTGTGTGTGTGTGTGTGTGTGTGTGTGTGTGTGTGTGTGTGTGTGTGTGTGTGTGTGTGTGTGTGTGTGTGTGTGTTTATATGTGTGTGTGTGTGTGTGTGTGTGTGTGTGTGTGTGTGTGTGTGTGTGTGTGTGTGTGTGTGTGTGTGTGTGTGTGTGTGTGTGTGTGTGTGTGTGTGTGTGTGTGGTGCTACAACCATGTATATCTAGACTTCATCTCGTTACTATCAGACATAACCTTTTGGTTGTACCATATGTAAATCCTACCACTCAAGTTACTCAACACATAATATAAATAAAATCACTATAACAAAGGATAACATATTCAATTTTATCACAAGACAAAAACTAACTCCATTCCCATAAATATAGTGAATATATATATATATATATATATATATATATATATCATCAGCATCATCATTATAGTATTTAAAATAAGGAAATAGACAAGGCATATAGGAAACATTGGAATGTAGAGGCCAAAAAGGTAGATAGGTAGCAGTTCAAATTATATAATCTATATGGATCATCATACCCCCAAACTTAAGGTGTTTCTCATCTTTGAACAACTAATTTCTACATCTGAATGGCACACACAAGTTTGAAGTCTATTGGTTTTGATGCACCTATGATTTTTTCCCATAAAAACCATGTTGAGCCTCAAACTTATTCCATCTCCTATATTATTTTTCCTTATCAAATGACACTTCTCCTATCTAGTCTAGAATGGGATACCAAAATGGTAATGGTTAGAAAGTGACAACCAAAAAATTTGGTCCATTCCTTCTTCCAATTAGGGTTAATTTTGAGAGTCCCTACTAGAAAACCTATTGGAAGTTTTTGGCAAATCTAGGAATATTTGATTCGTAGCTATGGTGAACCCTCTATGGGTGATATTGAATCTAAATATTACCTATAATAAATAATAAATTAAAAAAATTCCCAAAACTTGAATATTATTACATATTTTGATTTCTCTCAAAGATATATGAAATTTTAAAAAAAATCACTGTAATTCGAGTCTATATGCAAAAGTAATAGCCTCTAAAAGTTGGCAATCAATTGCATCATTCAATTATGTCATTCAGTTGTGTCATTTGGTTCAAACTATTCATTTGTGTCATTCAATTAAACCCAAAAACACAACCAGATGGTTTGAATCAAACAACACTACAAAATAGTTTAAACCCAATGACACAACCAAATGGCATAACCGAATGATGTAATTGATTACCAACTTCTGGAGGTTGTAACTTTTGCATATGGACTCGAATTGTGATAATTTTGTTTTTAAAATTGTATAGCTCTTCAATAGGAATCCAAATATGAAATAATATTTAGGTTTTTGGAATTTTGTATTTCTTATTTTTTATAGGTAAGATTTAAAGCCATTCAGTTTAGCTGTTAATTAAAGAGTAGATGATATAGATCATTTATGTCATTTGGTGGTAGAATCTTTCTAATTTTTAGCTCTATCATTTGATACTACCATTCGACATTGTCATATGGTATTTCCATTCAACACTATCATTTGGCAT
Source organism: Torreya grandis (assembly GCA_037957365.1). NCBI lineage: Eukaryota > Viridiplantae > Streptophyta > Pinopsida > Cupressales > Taxaceae > Torreya > Torreya grandis. Next base: position 703,154 of record JARHVA010002126.1, read on the forward strand.
TGTCAGAAGTCTAAAGATATTATCATTCAGCACTATCATTCACTTCTATGGTCCTCTAGTTCTGGTTCTGCTTGTTGGATTATTTGATATTAGGGGGTGGTTATACTATGTGTGTGTGTGTGTGTGTGTGTGTGTGTGTGTGTGTGTGTGTGTGTGTGTGTGTGTGTGGTGAATTAAAGTGTAATATTATATATTATTTTAAATGGTTAGTGATTTGACCCCCAAAATAATTTATATCCCTAAAATATTGGTGATTTGGTCCCATTACCAACCTTGAAAAATCACCAAAACCAAAATTTAAAAATTGGAATATTCATAAATTAATGAATATTCACCACTAAAATGTACCTTGATTCTAATCTCTATGTAAGTATGAACTCAATCAAAGGCATCCTTGAGATTATGTGAAGATAATAGTTCCTTTTTCTTCAACTTTGGAGTAAGCTCATTCCATCTACACCCACAAGCTTTGAATGTATATTATCCTATGGTAGTTAACAATCCCAAGTAATAGTTTTGAGATTCTACTTGTTTCATTACAAATTAGCAAGCTACTTCATTTATTTCATTAAATAAATCCATTTGTGTACTCCACCTCAAGCTCGATATATTCTCCTCTTATCATCAAATTTGATTATTTTTATTTTCACTTGTAGTCTGTTATTTCTTAAACCTTGTTATTATCATGTACCAAAAATGAAGAAAAAATGTTGAGCAAGACATCTCTTGCATATAAATTAGGGTTCTATTCTACATTATGTTGTATATCATAATTATTCAAATAGAATTCACATAATTGAGCCTATTATTAATGGGTAATACCATTATACATATTAAATAAAGACTAAGGATCTATTACCATTCGTGGAAGATCACAATATACTCTTTAAAACTAAAATTTCAACCATTGTTCTTCAAGGTAAATAGAGTAAACCCAGGTAGGTGGCTGACATCTCAATAATAGATCTTTTAACCAAGCTAACTCTTTAAATTTTGTTTCTAGTTTCTTGATTTGCTATGCATCTCTTTGAGCTTTATTTTTCAATTCTATGTTTTCTTTATTCAACTAGCTACAATGTTTGAACCAATTTAACTATGCAATTTGGAACTATTCATTTCCTTGTAGATACATTTCAAAGAAAATAAATATTGAGTTAGGTTTATCTATCTATGTATAAGTACATGAAATAGATATTTGAATAACATGAATGGATCTTATTTGGTCACTAGTTGTGCTATGGCAATAGGTTGAGACTCAGTCAGTAAAATAAGGTCTTATAGTTGTGAAGTGACTTGTGCTAATGTATCAAATTTATTACCTTATTCAAGCATCCACATTTTCCTCCATATTAATTTAATTTTCCTCAGTGCTTGCTATAGGGTTTACAATTCTCCTTGAGATGATGTTGTACGAATCTCATATCCCTTGTCTTTATTTTATTCAGGTAGTTATTCATTTCTTTCAACCGACTTCTATTCATCACTTGCTTTAATAAATTTCTCTTACTTTTTCTCTTCATTCGATTGTAAAGGGTTTGAACTAAAGGAAGAATAACCTTCTTCATCACTGATACTATCCAAACAAACATAAATTTATTCAATTTTATTTTTAGATGAGTTCTTGTTGATATTGAGTATCGTAAGAAAGGAGGAGATATGATTTTTATGTAGTTTCCCCCTTGGTTTGTGTGACCATCTTCTATATACTTGAGGAATTTTGGGCTTCTTAGTTGTTTAGGGTTTGGAGGGGCTACTTATTCATCAAATGAAAAATGTGGAAAAATCAATATTCTCCTATTCTTTATTACCCTTGTCTCTCCTACTACCTCTACTATAGGTTCATTTACTACATGAGTTTCATTTTATTCATTTTCTTGAGATTCCTCCTCAACTTCACCTTTTTCTTCAACTTCCTTCTCTTATTAATCCACTTACTCTTCATCACTTGCTTCTATTTCCTCTTCAACATTTTATTCTTCTTCATATTCTTATTCATATTGAAACTACATAAATTCTTTCCAAGTTACATTGGATCTTTATCTACTTTAAAGGCTATCTTCAATAATGAGTTGTATTAAGCAATGATGGGACAAAGTTTTAGGGTTGCCTCTCTGATATTCCTTTGCCATTTTCTTCAGCATGTTTAATATAAAAATTAACACATTTATTCTAATTTTATGCCTTAGGTGATTAATAAACTTAAAATTTACACTATATAACATATAATGTCTTCCTTCATAAGTGAAATACTTTAGAATGAGCATAACATCTTTTTCTCATACCTATGGTAGAGATAGACATTTGGTACCCTATTTTAAGAAGCTTAATTTATCATGACCTTCTCATAAGGTTACCATTTCTTCCCATAGATCTATTTAGGGTAGGCCATTAATTCTACTCAAAGATCTTTCAGTTACCTATATTTACAACCCTTTGATAGTGGCTTTGTTATTTTCAAATGAACTAGTAAATTCCTGTAATATTTATTGTTCAAACCCTATTAGTTTTTCAAAATAGGCTAACCACCCTATATTCTTAAGTAGGAAGGTAATGTCTTGCTACTCCAAGAGTGGTGTCAAGTTGGTAGGCTACCTTTTAACACAATATCCTTCAATGGTGGTTCAAATTATCTTGTATAATGATTAGGAGGTCTTTGTTTCTGATTTCATGGGATATGAATGTTTTTAAAGATAACCTTGTATTTGATTTTTTAATATTTCAACAATGTTTATCATGTAATGTCTCAAGGCATATGGCTAACATGTTATTTATGGAAAAAATCTTGCCCCAATTGACATATAACTTGATCTTGAGTGAAGTAAAATTTAATGGTATGTGTAGGAGGGTAGGGAATAATCTCATGGGGACATCGGATTGGTGGTGAGATGGGGAAAAAGGTTTTGATGTGACCACTATGGCAAAATGGTATTTAAACTAGCATGGGTTATGCCTATAGTAATCATTTAGAAATCATCCAACATGATGATTGTATATACTATAACTAACAATAATTAATTAATGATTTACCTTGAAAAATAAAAGTGAATAATTATGATCATTAGATGGGTTACATCATCATATGGATGTGTTCATATGTCGATACAATGAAGTAAAGTGGGATGTTGTGGAGATGGGTTTTGATATTATGATGGAAGCATATGGATTTTATGTGATTTTCAATCTACCATATGTGTCATCGAATAAATTGGTTGAGGTGGACATTCATGGCTACTACTACATCATATACTAGACTAAAGGAGATATATACTACTACCAATCATGGATGAAGATAACTAGTATAGGAATAAGATGCAATGCAAGGTTTTGAGGGTTAAAGTAGTAGAACAAAAACAAATTATTAAATCTCAACTTTCCTCAGGAGAACTAGATGAATTTGCATCATCATATAGTAGGTGATTTTCATATGAAAGCAACTCATTCTTATGGCCTAGAGATGTAATTTGTCCTCAATAAGGGTGAATAGATTGACAATGGAAACTGCCATCTAGTTGCCTAAAAAATAATCATTATAAATATGAATAACACAACCTATTAACTAACCGTAGTAATGGGAGACACATTCGGTTTCTCAATTGTTTAATTGATAGTATAGAAGGTACATCCTAGAGCACATAATATGGATATTATAGCATAGAATTTGCATCCTATAACACAAAATTTACATCTCGTATTAATGGAAAAATCTACATAGGAAGGGAAAAAATAGGTGTTTGAATTTACAAGGGGGATGATACAAAAGGATATAAAAAGTACATGTTTATTACTTTGATGAATTTTCATGTGCATGCTTTTTTTTTTTTTTTTTTTTGGTATTTTGCCTACCATAATCTACATAGGGTTAGTATAGATTGCAATTTTTTGGATTTTTACTACTATAACCTTACATAAAGAAAATAAATTATGTATATAGTAAGAAATTTTGAGCTAGAAAGTGGTGAATTTCTAAGATAGAAATCAATAATTATTTAATTTAGGAATGCAAAAAAAAGCAAAAGAGATTGTCAATCTATGGATATTTGAAGTGTGTGACACCTCCCCTAAAAATAAAACCAAAATTATGAGCATAATTTTACCACCAATTAAATTTGATAACCTTATACAATTTCACCTATGCTCAAAGGATGAAGCAACAACTTGATGCATAAAAAAACTACTTCATTGAATAAAGAAGAAAAGGAAATATTATGTTAAAGATTTTAAAATATGAAGTTTTGATACAAGAGATAGGCTCATCCTCAAGTGAGAAACAAATATAAAAGAATAACCACAAATGATTCACCATAAATATGAATAAGACAAGAAAAACTAGGTCGACTGGTATAGAGAAAATGCATAGTGGAAAGCAAAAAAAATATTCCTTATTCTTTATTCCTCAAGAAATGAATGCTTTATTCCTAAAGAGATGAATAATGGGTTTGTATTTGGTGCTAAGCTTCCAACCCTCATCTCTATTAAGATTATTAGGGTTTTTCTCAATTTCAATAGCTTCATGTATCCTCCTCTATAAAAACTCATATTTTGTGATGACATTAATTGTGTCAATGCAAATGTGATGCCAAATGATTAGAGAATGTTTTGCAATGGCTGATTTTTTAATATGATTATGTGTAAGATCAATCTAATGTTCCTTTATTTGAACCTGAATGGAGTATCTAGTTTCACCAACATAAAATTTTCCACCTTCATTAATTATTTTCTACATAATCATGAATTCTTCATTAATTATCAACCTAGGGGCATTTTAGCTTGATAAGGTGATATCATTATATGTGCACACTTCACTCACTTGTTGATTGTATCAATTGCATAGAGGCACACTTGCATAAAGAAAATTGTATACATGTAAATTAATTGAAATTAAATCACACTTGTATGAATGAAATAAATAGAATTGAATGAAAATAAATGTTTTGGAAGCTTCCTTAAGAAATTAATATGCATTCAAAATACTGAAATCTTCTATGATACTCAAATCAAATATATAGAATTAAATAATGGAAATGAATACTTGGAAATTGAATCTACTTAGCTACTCTAACAATACAGTATCTTCCCTACACGTTCTCCAAAGGGTACCCTCCTAATTTGGTCTTGAGATCCAATCTTTCCCTTGGAATTAAAACAAGTTTACTATAAACTGTTAAATTTATTCATATCTTGTAGCAATTAAACATTGTTATAGTAATATTATAATGACTAAAATGATATTACTTGGTCATACTTAGATTATCTAAATTATTCCTATATTATTTATGCCCCTAGCATCCATCTCTATTCAAATATATATAAAGAGGCTACAGTTAATTATTTAATAAGAAATTACAACTTGAGAATATTCATTTATGGAGAATGTAGCCAAAAATGGTTGTAAGATAGGAAAAAAGGTGGTGTTGTTGGTAAGTTATAAATAGATAAATGTGGTCTAATAGGAATTATTGATGTTATAACTCCTCCTTATCATGCATGCCTATATAGGGCCATGTGTGCTTGTTCTCCAATCTTGGTTATTTGGACCAAGATCAATGAAAAGGTTGGACATTACAACTCGTGCATGCTTAGGAAAGCTATAAGAAGTTATTCATATTTATTATGGTCATTCTTAGTCAATTCATATTGATAACCTATTGGTTACATGTCATTAATTCCTTGTATGTAATATGGTGTTACATCCATGTATATCAAAACTTCATCTCATTTCTATAGGGCATAACCTTCCAATTGTGCCGCATGTAGATTCTATCACTCAAGTTACTCAACACATAATATGAGTGATCTCTAGGTTAATTTTGAAAATGTCCTATATTAGACTAAAACCTACACCATCATGTAGGGCCCGTTGAGACCTTTCCAATGGTATGCAGAATGTGAAAAATGGAGCTCGTATGCTCCTTGTGTAGCTAGTCAAAATTCTAGTCAAGATGGTCAACATTAGTCAAAGATGGTCAAAATGTAGAAAATGAATATTATGGAACAATTTGAAATTAGTTCCATATCATAGAGATAATTTTAATCTTTCCATTACATTTTATGGTTCAAAAAATGGAGTATGTATGTGCAATTTATAGCCAATCAAAGTTGCAATCAAACCTGGTCAGTAGGATGACGTGACAGAAATGTGGACCAATTAAATGATGGCACATGGACAAATCAGCATAGGACATGTGGGAAAATTTTAAAGTGACATGTGGCATAGATATGGGGTCATTTTAAAATCTTTAAATATTAAAATGTGGAAATATTTCCACATGCATGGATAAAGATAAGTTTATCATCCCCATTTATGTGGGATATCGATAAAACACTAAAATGTTGCCTATGGGATTCGAACCCTACCAAATTTGGTAAAAAAATAAAATCCCCACTATTGAAATTATGGGTATCAAGTACTATATAAATTTCATAAAATTGTATTTGAAGCAATGTATTTTTTTGTGAAGACAATGCAGGCTTAAGGAATAGTCTTTAATTTTCCTTAGTTTTGAGGTATTGAGAGGCATTTCCAAAACTTGGAGTAAACTAGAGATTTATTTTATACTATGAGCTAGTTACAAAAATATGTGGAGTGTCAATATTTAATTCTATTTGATTCACTTTTTAATGCCTTAAAGTGAAGTATTGTAGATTGTGTAAAGTCCAATATAGAGACCAGTATGCATATATTCCAAGTTTTGAAACACTTGGAGAGATTTCCACTTCTCGATGTAAACTAGGGATTTATCCTAAACTTTGAGATTATTTTAATAGTATTTTGAAATCCTTGTGATTATTTTTAAGACTATTTTATAATTCCATATTCAATACTTTTTTGTGAAAATCCACATGATTACGAGATTGTATTGTCAACAGAGGATTGGAAGATCTGTTCATGGTCTGGAGCTTTCAAGATTTCAAATATATTGTAAAAATTATAAGTAATATTAGAATATCCATTTGAAAATAGTAAGGGTAGGCCATGTACTCACTTTTTAAGGAAATGGATCATTTCTTACTATAATTGAACCTGAAGACATAGGCATTTGCCGAACTCTATAATCCCCTCTTGTGCAATGTGGATATATGTGTCTCGTGGTGCGTATTTTATTGAATTGATTTTATTGAATTTGATTGTTGTATGGATTAATATTAAATGTTAATTAATTTCCTATAAGGATCCAAGGTAAACACTTTTGTGCACTAAATCAATGTTGAGTTTGTCGATTAGATTTGGTATTAGAGTGATTAGTATGTTGGGTTAGCTTCTGATTATGTGGATTTGATATCAGTTGAGTTTATTTTAGTTGATAGTATTATTGTAGACTATTTGGGCCTATTAATATTCCAATTGTAGTGTGTAGTTTATGGAATTAGGTTATTTTCAAGGAACAAAAAGCCATAGGTAAAGTGTCGAAAAGAGAGAGGCTTAATGAAATTGAAGAAATTAATCAACAGATTAAAGAAGAGAATGCTTTACTGAGAGCTCATTTTTACTCCTTGAAAGATGAGATTACCCACTTAAAATCAGAGCTACAATCCAAGGATGAGTTCTTGGCACAGATGTAAGATAAAGAAAAACATTGTCTTCATCAATTACCTTCCACTACAGATGTATGCACTATGAATGATGAGTGCACTATAAGTTATTCATCTAGTAATTCCTTTCATTTAATTTTAGATATTGCTTTTGGTAGTTTTGAGAAACACACACTAAGGGCATTGGGTCTAAAATGTTATTAGAAATGGGATTTAATGGAAGGGACCTTGGAAAGAATGGCCAAGGTATTACTAACCCAATACAAGTAGAGCATAGACCTTACCATGAAATATTGGGTTATGCTAGTGAGAAAATGGATATTGGAGAGAATTCTTCCATTTTTGAAAGAGGACAAGCTTCTGATAACCAAGATCTGAGGCCACTAGCAGAGTAGAATTCCTCCCTACAAAGGAATGATGAGCAGTGTAAGAAATTAGGTAAAAGAGGTATTGAAATTACACCTCCTCATTCTTACACTAGAAAAAGAACCAATAGGAATATGAATTTCAAGACTTCTATTTTATTTTTACCATATAATAAATTTAGTTTCAATATTCAGAAGGTGTTGCATTCTTTTCCTTTTATGTTTTACGGATTGAAAACCATTGTGTTGCATATTGTTGGAAAAGACAAGCTTTGCTAAAGTAGCTTACAGATGCAAAATACCATTCTCATACTAGAAAAGCAACAAATGGAAAATGAGTGACCTCACCTAAGAAGAGTGATGTTTGCACACATTATCACATGAGTGGATATCAAGTTGAGTAGTGTTGGAAACTCTAACCATCCCACCATCCTAAAAATGGTAAGAATAAGATGGTTTATAAAATTATTGATAAAGTTTTTGTTTAATCAACCCATACAAATGTTAGTAAATCCACTAAAAAAAATAAACACCCTAAACAATAAAATCTGATAAAGAGGGTTAGTAAATAGTTTCTTAATTTCACGTTGTCATGATTAGTGGATTAATGGTTCAAAGCATTATTGGGATTCATATTGTATGTTGACAAAGGACATTTACCCATGCTTTGATATATGCATTTTGGAGATACTATAGTGGGAACACTTTGAGATAGGTTTATCATGCAAAGTTTTTAATTCTCACACTTGTATTTGAAAATCTCTATTTTTGGAATCTCTAGTATTAGCTTTATGAGTTTATTATTGAATTATCTAACTCAATGATCAGCTTGGGGAATTGATAGCAATATATAGGTTGTTGGAAATGATTCAATTTTCCTATAGTATTTGTTTCAGAATAACTTCTATTCTAGGATGCATGTATTTGTGGCATGTGTATAATTAGATGCATTTGTAAGACCCTATTGGGCAATGTTTGAAATGCTAGACATTATACACTATTTATTATTTCCATAGTGTTTTAGCATAGTAAGACCCATGTTTGGGTAGTGTATTGTGACATGGTCACAACAATTAATGTATTTTGTTTACATTAAAAAACTTGTCTTGTAGTTATCTTAGTGATTGTTGTATTGTTTGGTAGTTCACCCCTTACAAGATGTGACAGTGAGAAGACAATTTGATATATTGCAACCTTATTAGTAGTTGTAGGATTCAGTATAATTCATGCCTTGTTTTTAGGATTATTACATTTTTTATTTATGAATCATATTTTACCACTATTATTTCTATGTTATGATTTGGGTTCTATACTTGATATGTTACAAAACACCATTTAGTAGTAGTAGTAGAGGAGATAACTAGGCTTATCATTGTAGAAACTCTTATGAAGCCATGAAGTAGAGGAAGCCATCATATTCTAATTTTGTGTAGAGTTTATTGATGGTTGTATAATAGTAGTAGAATTGTGGAAGATGTGATCAATCAGTTATTCCAAGTAGATGCAGTTGTAAAACTTGAGTAGACTGATAAAGACCCATCAAAATTCTTAAGAACTGACTGGCATTTTAGAAGATCAGTATAGCTTTCAATTGTGAAGTAACATTTTTGGAGACCATAGAGTCCACTATAAAGACCTTCATGAGACAATATTAAGTACCAGATCTAGTACCAACTTTTGGTGGACCAAAAGCCTTCTCAATAGGGAGGATTGATCTAGAGGTTAATTTAGAAAAGGTCCCAAATTAAATTGAAACATACACCATCATGTAGGGCTCATTGAGACCTTTATAATGGTATGAAAAATGCAAAAAATGGATCTCGTATGCTCCTTATGCAGCTGGTCAAAGTTCTAGTCAAGTTGGTCAACATTAGTCAAAGATAGTCAAAATACAAAAAATGAATATTATATAAAAATCTTAAATTAGTTCCATTGTGTAGAGATCATCACAAGAATTTTGACACATTTTAAGGTTCAAAAAATGGAGTTCATATGTACAAGTTATGGCCAATCAAAGTTATGGTCAAACTTGGTCAACAATATCATGTGGGAGAAACATGGACCAATTGAATGATGGCACATGGACAAATCAGCATATGGGAAATGTGGGAAAATTTTAAAGTAACACATGGCATAGATATGGGTTCATTTAAAATATTTAAATATTAAAATGCAGATCTATTTCCACATGCACGGATAAAGATAAGTTTATCATCCCCTTTTATGTGGGATATGGATAAAGCACTAAAATGTTGCCTATGGTATTCAAACCTTGCCAAATTTGGTAAAAATATAAGTGACCCACCATTGAACCCATAGGTATCAAACACTATATAAAGTGCAGCAAATTATGTTTGAAGTAATGTATTTTTCCGTGAAGACAATGCAGGGTTAAGGACTAGTCTTCACTCTTACTTAGTTTTAAGGTAATGTGAGGCATTTATAGACTTTAGAGTAAACTATACATTTTTTCTAAACTCTAAGATGGTTATGTGGATTGGCAGTATTTAAGGCCATTTGATGCACTTTTTAATGCCTCAAAGTGAAGCATTGTAGATTGTGTAAAGTCTAATATAGAGAACAGTTTGCATATATTCCAAGTTTTGAAGCACTTGGAGAGATTTCCACTTCTTGGTGTAAACTAGGGATTTTTCCTAGACTCTAAGATTATTTCAAAAGTCCCTATGATCATTTTTTTAAGACCATTTTATAATTCTATATTCAAGGTTTTTTGGTGAAAATCCACACGATTATGAGATAGTATTGTCAGCAGAGGATTGAAAGATCTGTTCATGCTTCAAAGCTTTCAAGATTTCAGATATATTATCAAAATTATAAGTGGTATCAAAATATCCATTTTAAAATTATGAGGGTAGGCCATGTACTCACTTTTCAAGGAAATGGATCAGTAAACCTAGAGATGTAGGCATTTGCCAAACTCTATAATCAACTCTTGTGTAGTGTGGAGATGTGCTTGTCATGGTGTGTATTTTATTGCATTAATTTATTTAATTTAACTTTTTGATAGATTAATATTCGGTGTTAAATTAATTGCCTATAAGGAACCAAGGTAAACACTCTTGTGCGCTAAATCAATGTAGAGTTTACAGATCAATGAGAAGTAAGAGCATCATAATAAAGGGTAGCATATTCAAATTTAATCACAAGATAGAAAATAACTTGATTTTCGTAAACACAGTTCATATATATATATATATATATATATATATATATATATATATATATCATGAGTAGAGTATTTAAAATAAGGAAATGTACAAGTCATACAAGAAACGTTGGCATGTAGAGGCTAAAAATGTTTATGGGTAGAGGTTCAAATTATGTCATTTATATTGATCATCACTAGTCTTTATTAATAAAAATAAAAAATTTGTTCATTTTAAGTGTAAAGCTTCCATATATTTATAAATGCCATAACAAGAATATAGAAGTTGGAATTTATTCCTTTGATTGTTGGAATGATAGATACTTTTCTTATGATCCTTTTGTGCAAAGTGAAATCATTTTATTATTGTTATTTATTTATAGTGCATTTTGATTTTTTATTCAACATACACACATTCTCTATTTTTTCTTTCAAATAGGGACCCACTATATTCTAAAAGGCCTAGGTCTGTTTTGAAAATCTTATTTCATAGGTCTTTATATGTGCATCTAACTTTATTGTTCATTATAAATGCAAGGGGACATTTTCATATATTTAGTTTATTCAAACTAACCTATTAATACTTTTAAGAAGTTTTTTATGTACAAATGTTTTCAAAGCATGCATAGTGATTATAAAGTTTTAAGATTTGTGTATTTTGCCTATTCACTAGTTGTTTTCTTTGCATATTTTTTATCTTCATAAATTTTATTCAAAAGTTAGGTTTTAACATTTTTTATCTTCCACATCTATTTTTCCTTCATGAAAAATGATCATTGAAACTTTTGATCACATATTTTATTCATGAATTTGGTATTCAAAACTTTGTCCTTGATTTATGCATGTCTTCGACATTTATGTTTATCATAAATTTTATTCAGAACTTTGGTACTTCGTACCTTTTGCACTTTGACAAAAATGTTTGACATTTACACTTCAATGAAAATTTTAAGTGTTTTTGTTTAGAGTTGAGTCTTCAGAGAAAATGTTTGACAAAAGTAGTTAGATAAATTATTCAAAAATATGCTTTAAAACATTTATTCATAGGTTTTGTTTGTGAATTTGATCTTCATCAAAAGTATTAGAAATTACACTTCAGAACTTGATTTTAGCATCATAGTTTTTAGAAAAAATAAACAAAAATTACATTTCAAAACTTTTGTTTGGAACTTAGTCTTTGGAAAAAGTGTCCTTCACAATATGCATAAAAGATTTTTGCCATTAGGTCATTAGAAATTTTGTTTGTGAGATGTGTTCATGTCACTATGACTTAGTTTGACCCTATTCTAGTGAAACATCTGACACTCTTTCAAACATTGTCATTGATGTCAAAAGTGAATCCTGTGAAGGATGATGTCAAGTGTGACTAAGCCTAGTCTGGTAGTGTGTGATGCATTGAGATAGTGTTGTTATGAGAGAATTTAAAGGCAAGAAAGAATTTGAAGGAAACTAATGTATTATGGTTGCATGAAATATTAAGTTCATTCATAAAAGAGAGAGTGTTTCATGGATAAGATTTGTCATTAATGTTGCATCTTGGGAGGTTTGGTGTCAAAGGTGTTCAAGTGCATGAAAGAGAGATGTCAAGTCATATAAAGCTTGGTCATGTACGTCTATATGAAGTTATGGAAGGTTGTTTTCATAAAATAAAATATTTGTGTAGTAATATGAGTGTGTCATTATATCTTATGTCTTCTTGGTTGATGTTTTGTTGAGGTCATAACATGGAAGGAACAGGTTAAGGTGTCATGTGCATTTAGATAATTTACAACAAATTTGATAAGGGGGCATGAATAGGGTTAATTCCTCTTTTTGTTTACATTGATGCACTAAATTTTCCTAGACACATCAATTAAAATTTTACATGTCTATAGTATTTGGCTCCCTTGAGGAGTGTAGTTTAAATTTAACTTCCTTGATAGCCTTGTCAATACTCCCCTTTTTCAGGTTTAGGTGGCTATACCACTTGACCTTGGTTAGATTGGCTATATTATGTTTATAATTGGGTTATGTGATTGAGATTCATTGCTCTCAATGAACTTGGCACAAATCTTCCTTACACAAAATTTAGGGCATGATAACCCTCCCATTCTGCTATTCACATATCTAAGGTTCAGTTGTGAACGTCTCTCTAGAATTATTTAATAAGGAAACATCATCATCAAAGTAAATTATCAAGGGTAAAGATGATTGCATCAACACATGTGTATTCTTTCCTTTCTCTCTATCCTTTCAATAATTTCAAGTTTAGATTATATGCACCAATTGGACTATAACTTGCTCTTTATTTCAAGTCATACACAAACACAAAATTCAAACATGGCTCAAGTAAAATCAAGGTGTGTATTACACACCAAGGTACATATTTATTTATTTTAACCTAGTAATTTAATTCTAATGCATTACTAGAATAAAATAGAAGGGGAGGGGTGTGGGAGGGGGATGTAGATACTATAAATATTATTTTATATGACATAATAGTCTTGTAGACTTAAAAAATACAAATCATGGTTCAAACCTTTATTTCATGACCTTTTCATTCTTGTTAGACCCATGTTCACCATCTCACTATGCCTAATTACTTATCATATAGTCTGATCCTAATATTATGATGGCACATATCAATTTTAAACTATAGTATGCATAAAACTTGATTTTTATCCTACTCATACACTTATATATCCTCAATAAGTTTTATACTCTACATGACATTATTATCTAGGTTACATCACAAACATCAATGCTAGTGTCTTTGCCTTCCAAATAATCAAATCTTAAAATCTCTCAACATGTATGGGTTAGCATATGAATTTTATTTAACCCTCTCATGAGATTATTTCAAAATATGTGGTATAAATATAAATCAAAATTCCTTCATTATCATTCAATAAATATCAAACAAGACTTAAACAAACACCTCTCAAGCTCACACTACACTACTCAAAATCACTTGCACAACTGAGCTATACTTCCCTATTATTGCCCATTTATAAATTTGTCATAAGAGTCATCTTATAAAATGTTTCAAGCATTAAAAGAGTAACCCATGGGGATTATTTTTCAAGTTATAAGATATATCACTACATACACTTGAATATATCATATTGTATAATTATTTACACACAAACCCAAATAAGTATGAGAACTACATTGGTCTTAGGCACCCTTCAAAGTATATGGATATGTAGGAAGCACTCAATTATATGTGGTTACTTTAGGTCATATTGAATTCACCTAAGCCCACTAACCCCTATTTTTCAAGGTTATGTGCTAAGTTGGAAGACCTAAGGTTTTAAGCAAAAGACTAATTTCAATAGCCTGTGCATGTGATCCAAGTTGATAAATTGTAAGGTGATAGTGAAACCTAATAAGCATAGGTATCTATTATAGAAAAGAGTTTGTATATTGAGCTAGATAGAATCATTGAAACTAGGGCATAATCATCAATGGTAGTATCCAGATTACAACAATAGTGTCCAAGATGATAGGAAAATAATTTATAAAATTTGAAAAATCAAGGTGGAAAACTAGTTTGTCTTATTTTACGCATGTAAATGTTAGATATATCTATGATTAATTGAATAAGATAATTATTATTTCGCATTCATATTTCAAATTTTAGAATATTGTTTAGTAATGTACTTATCTATATTTAGCATATTCTAATATTTAACATATTTATTAGAATATTATAAATTTGAATTCATTTAATTGTCTTAATTTTAGAATGCCTTATTCTATATGTTTTCATGGCTTAAAATATGTGAACCTAGAGGTAATTAGGAAATAAGGTTTCATCTATCATCCATATTGTCTTACAAGCTTTAAGGTGAAGTTTTAAAGCTTGAATTCCATTATAATTGATGGTTTCACATATATGATTATCATGGTGAAAGCATTGTTTTAAATTAGAACAAACTCAATCCTAAGTAAACAAATTCTCTTGATGAGTTCTTCACCATCGAGCAATTGTGCCATAAATAATATGGATAATTAATCATACCCAATCCATGTTAGAGTCATCAAAGGCTTCCAATCACTGTACAAACTCATAGACTTCCATTTGACCATGGAACCTTGGCATTTCATCTAGTCTTACTGGTGCCTTATCCATGATTTATCCATGAAAGAGATAAACAAATTTATGGTATTTATGATACTTTCACCGAGTATCATCTTGACCTCCTATAGTTCCACATATCCTCCTAATAAGATCATAGTCACCTTGACGCCATTAGTCATAAATGTTACTAGTGGTGTCAGATAGAGATTGTGCATCTATCCAATGCAATATGCCATCTAGATTGGGGTCAAGGTGTTTAGTACCTTGAGCTGTAACATTATAAATGTGGTTGATATCCTCACCAACATTGACCAACTCAACATAGGGAGGACCATGAGCATGGTCTAAAGGAATAACAATGCATTGATCATCATTATCAAAGTTGATGTATCACTTCTTAAAGTTCAAATTAACAATATTAGCATAACACCATTAGTGATCCAATAGATCAGGGAAGTTATCAACCTCCATGAATTATATGAATTCAAAATTGGCTTTGAAAGTGACACTGATGATATCCATACTGACATCTTTAAGTACCACAATGGGAAAAGAATGAGTCTTGTTAGCCATAAATAACACATGGGGTAAAGGTTGTAAATTTAGACTAGCCATCTTATATCAGGCATCCTTGGTAAGAACATTTACTTCAGCACCAATGTCAACTCAGATATCCTTAGGAGCTTCTTATCATCGTGCATGGTTTAATCAGTGATCTTCACTAGGCCTAGGTGTTTGATGCCTTATTTGTTGTGTAATAAGGGTATAATGCTCTCATATAGTATTTATTTACATAGATCTTGAAACTCACCCCACATTATGTCATGAAGGTCTGTATCTTTCTACATATCAACATGTGTAGCAGTATCATGATCCTTGAAGAACTAGATCTCTCCCTACAATTATCTTACTAGATTCACAGTGTCATAGATAACCTTACTTTTCTATTGAGCATTTGGATAGTGAGTAGAACAAGGATCTTCCCATTTAAATTTATCAATAGGTGGATTGGACATAGACTAGGAATGACCACCACTTTGTGTTGTAATATTAACTTTAGGACCCATCAGAATTATAGGGCAAAGTCTCCATAGTGGATTTTCAATATGTATCATCTTGGCACCCTTCTTATTTCTTTATTTCATAATAGCAATGTACAGGTCAGGGCAATCCTCTAGATGGTGTTCATTTTTTAAAAAGGCACATGTAGTATATATTGAATAATCATGCTAGTAGTACTCAAGAGAACCACACTTATAACAAGTTTGTGGTGAGAAACATCACATCCAAATCCTTGACCTTGACCATGACCATGATAACCACCTCTATTCTCTTAGTAATTATTAGCATATGTCTAATGTATACCACATGTGCATACCTCATGAATCTCACTAATGAGATGGAAATCATTGGTATCATGAGTGTATGTATCACATATCTTACAATAGCTTGATACGTTTGACTGAGTGGCACATTAGAACAGAGGACAATCCCATACCTTGTTATGTTCATAGAAAATATCATAATATTGCTTTAGTACATATTGACTATTCTTATGAAGATAATTATTCAAATTGTGGCCTTTAAACTCAAAGTCTACGCACCATAAAACATTATGGGTGTCATGAGCATTGTGTGTAGTGAGATTTTCTAGTTGTGATGCTATTATATTGATCTACACCTCTATGAAGGGGCTTATCTCCATATTTTGAGTCCAATTAGTTTTCAAATATAGATAAATAATATTTTGAATTTATAATACTGAGATATGTCAAAAATATAAAGTATGTCTATTGATTTATATTGTAATAAATTTACAATAAGATTACTTAGTTGGTTTACTATGCATATGGAAATTTGGACTAAAATAAGCTAGAAGTGAACTAGATCAAGATCATGGAATAGTCATCAAATTCTAGAATTATTTTTTATATGGCAATAGACACTTGTGTTGTATCTAAATAGTTATATTGATGCTAGTGTCTAATTTAGATGCATATTTCTAGTATAGAATAGTGATTGTATCTAGATGTGACCACTTGGAGTCTTTTGGGTTTTTTTTTTACCTTTCTTCTAGTGTATATAGATTATGCACATAGGTTATCACTCTTGGTTAAATGATCATAACCCTATCCCCTCCCCCTTGAAGTGATTATGGGAAAAATGGGTTAGTGGGCACATGGTGTTGAGCTACCCTAAGGACCCTATAGTCATATAAAATGCCAAATTTGGTAACTTGAGTGTGGATAATGACACCCAATCCATAGGTCCATCTTTTTTTCTCTCATATCCCTCATAGACATGTCTTCACTAATTCCCAATCATCTATAACCTCTCAAGCTAAACCCTTAGAGACCCAGATTGCTCTTTCCATGTTTAATCCATCCCTCTAGGTCTTGTAAGCCATTTACAATAGTGCCCAAACCTAGAATATAACTCTAAAACCCAGGGTGTCTTATTTTTGACACATTTGTCCAAGTGCATTTTGGTTTCTAGCAGTCATATTCTTCTAAATCATTATCCTAATTCATGTCAGCCTAACACAAATTCATTTAACCCATGATCATTAAATCCATTATAAAAGGCCATTCATATTCCATTTAGAATATTTGGCACTCATTTACAAGAGAGAAGTGAGAATACAAGCAAGACCACTCATGCACTTTTCCATTTTCTCTATATACAACCATCCAATATTATTTCTAGCTTATTCAAACCTTTACACTAATCCCCAGTTATTCCAAGTACACCCCATTTCACATTTACTTGTATTTTCATCACATTATTTCACTAAGTAATTCAATGGGAGAACTACATATAGCTTGATCCCTCCTCAAAATATCGGTACATAGGCAGTGTGCCTACACATGAGGTGTGATGTGCATCTAGTGTATCCTTTACATCCTAGCCCCTCCTCTCCTTTCTCTAATTTTATATTCAAGTTCAAGAACAAAGAGGACCTAAAGTATTGAAGACTAAATTAGGTACATAGTGAGCTCCACAAAATTTTAGGCTTCTGTACTTCATAGGTAGGGTCACACAGACTTGATATACAAAACCCAAAAAACTTAGATCACTAGGGCAATAATGCTGAGATAGGACTACATCATTAGAACATTGGGTCTCACTTTTATCACTCCTATCCAATCAAGAAACAAACTTTAGATTTATGTTTGTGACATTTTCCCAAGCCTACACATAGGTTTTCAGACCTTGTCTTAGTCAGAATAACACAAAATTAGATAAGTTTAATTTTCTCTCTCACAATACTATTTTTAGAGAAGCCCTAACTATAGTCAAATTTCACAAATCAATAGCCTAATTATTGTACATTATTTATTAATTTTATCTACTTAAACCCATTTATTATTTAGGAATTAAACATTTAATTTCCCAAAAATAATATATCATTTGGTGAACCTGACTTATTTCAAATTTTGCATAAAATCCCTAAAAACCCTAGGGTAAATTATTAGCTAGTTTTTTCCATTAATTTTTGAATTTTTTCATGAATATTAAAATTAGAAATTCCTCTCAAATTTTAAAATTTTGTAGTAAATTTTAAAATAAATTTATTTCAAACCCTAGTTGCATCAACTAGCTCCTAGTAATTTTCTAGTAAATTTTCAATCATTTTCTAAATTTTTAGTTGCATATTAAAATAAAAAAATTGCTTAAAAATTTTAAAAAATCATAGTAATTTCAAAATATATATAATTTTCTCAAAACCCTAATTGCATTAACTAGATCCCATTAAATCAAGCACTTTCCCATAAATTTTTGAATTTTATCTTGCATACTTAGCTCATAAATTCAATTTCAAAAATTCATAGTATTTTGCAAAGATATTTTTGAAAATAATCTAGTTGCATATACTATCTCCTATTTTACTTCTTGAGGTATCACCTTACTCATTTGGGAGTTTTGTATCCTTTCTATGCATATTCCATTTTCTTGTTTAATCTTTTCTACTATTATCCAAGTTATTTTCCTTATTCCACCTAAGTTTTTTGCATCTCTTCCTTCACGATGATGTGTAAGACTTAGTGTCAATCCTCCTAAACTCACCCAAATTCCTTCAACTTAACTGTATACTATGGATAAATAACTAGTTCAGACTCTAGCTATAGATTCTACACATCTAGATTACACCAATTTTAATTAAAATGATTCAAACAATGATTAATATGAAAATACAAATGATGATGTACACACCGATGCTCATGTTCCACCACATTGGACTACCAATCCACTTCCACCCATTGTTGATAATGAATGTGTACTCCACAAAGATTTGATCCTCCAAAGTTTCATGGAAAGACTTAGGGAACAACCTCAATATCATACTCTTATATTACAATCTCTCATGAAAATAAAAAAGACTAAACAAGTTGAGTTTTTCATTCCTATAGAGCAAACAGTTGTAAATGACATTACGGGGGCAACTATATCTCAACAACGCCCTATAGCAGCCCAATTTTCCTCAATGACATTAGTTATATCTAGTACATCCCTATTTCTTGATGTGGCAGTGCTTGTGCAAGAGATAAGATCTCTTCAATCCAAGGTATTATAGCTTGAGCAAGGTGCCACTAGACATATGTAGGCTTTGGATTATTTTACTCTTTTGCATACACTATTGGCATATCACATTGATTCTACACCTTTTCCACAAGGTTTTGTTCAACTTAAGCTTACTCTTTATGATGGCAAAGGTGATCTAGAGACACACTTGAGAGATTTTGATATAGCATGCTTAGATTATGTGTCAAATGACTGGTCACTTACCAAGCTATTTCCATAGAGTCTAAAGGATTATGCTTTACAATGGTTCTATAGTCTACCAAATTAGTCGGTCAATGCATTCAATCCTTTAGTTGACATGTTCCTAGCACATTTTAGTATCAACATTGGTGATAAGATCTCTTATGCACAAATTACACAACAGAAATAGAAATAAAATGAGCATATCACAGACTATGTGGTTTGATATAAGACCATCTTGGCTAAGATTACTATCCCCATGGTAGATTATGAGTTATAGGATCTCTTCAAATAGAGTCTTCTACCATCATTGCATGAATCTATTATATTCAAAAGATCATCTTCCTTCACTAAATTTTGTCATACACTAAAGGAAAGAGAAGTAAAATTCATTTCAATGGGAAAACTCAAGTATAAAAGCATCCCAAACACAACAAAAAAGAGTAATAACAAAGTCCCATACAATGTCAAAGTCAATGATAACAAGAATCAAAATCAACCAATAGTCAATGCAACTTCAGATCCCACTCAACATGTGGTTTTATCAATACCTCCTTAATATGCATTTACCAATCTACTAGTTTCTCCAACCAAAGTTTTATAATAGTTATTGGAATATAACATCATCACTCTCCATCCTATTCAAGAAGTTGACCTAGCAAAGCCTCTTCTATAGGGATATGATCAACATGTATTTTATGATTTTCACAGGGCACCATGCCACACTACAAACAGATGCATTAGTTTGAGACATACGATACATTACTTAAAATATGACAACCTACTTGATCTTGAAACTTCAGTTGAGTCTCCATAGGCTAGGCCAACATAAGATAAATATTTTAAAATCTTCTTAGATCCATTTCCATATCATTCTAAATAAGATAAAAGGGATACATCAGGTGTTCACCACACATACCATGCACATCCTCCACCAGTTACATACCCGACACCTTTAGTTGAGTCACATCCTTTGAGTGATATGATAGATGTGTATGAGTCCAAGGTTCAAACTAGACCTTTTATATTTTTCTCATATCAAGAGATTGTTGAGGATAATTTAGATTATAATGCATTATTTATAAGAGCACATATTCATAATTAACCCATTCACAGTGTTCTCATTGATAATGGTTCTAGTGTCAACATGTACACCATTACATTATTATAGCATTTGGGATATTCAAAGTAAGATATCACTCTAATAGATACGTTTATCAATAGATTTAGTGGACACATATAGAGTTCATTGGGTGAGATTGTACTTCCTTTATAGACTAGTCGAACATATGTGACCACACATTTCACCATAGTTCCTAGTGCAGAAGTTTTTGATATGTTACTTGGTTGCCCATGGATTCAAAAAAATTGAGTATCACCATCTATAGTTTATAGATGCATGAAATTCATTTATGCTAATTAGGTTATTATAGTTAGTGGCATTCCATATGAGTTACCGTTCCCCACTTTAGAGCCATCTCTTTTGCAGTCATCAGTTCTAGCTTATTCACTAGTTTTAGTTTCCCTGCCATTTATAGTTCTTCCTCCAGTATAGATTTAGACATAGTTGAGGCACCCATCACTAGTATAGAGAGTTCATACACCTCCATAACTTCAAGATTCTAGATATAGTATTCACACCCAGAGCAATAACATTGAGATCTCATGCTTTTAAAACTAAAGCACACTTTCAGAGAACTTCTCCTACTTCTAGATGGGTCCCTAAGAGTCCCTTAATTGCATCCACTTCTCAAAGTTATAGGGAATCCCACATTTAGTTTCTACTTCAGAGATATCAAAATAGTTACAATGCACATAGCTTTCAGAGTCACAGTCTTAGCTTTTCTATCATGCTTTACGATCATGAATGATACCTTTGTTTGATATAAGACACCATGACATGGAGTCTCATCTAAGACTCGTTGGTTAGTATCATATATTCTCAGTCTTTATTGTACATATATTATTTAAAAAATACAAAAACTATATAAAATATCAAAAATACCAAAAACATTCAAATATATCCAAAACACAAAAACATTTTGATTGTATGAATCATCCATGCTTTACATTGCTACTATGATAAACTTACATTTATTGTTCTATGCTACTGTTTGTTTATTTATCTACATTACCATGATTCACTTGATCTTCTTTGAGTGTGTGTAGTGACATATATATCCTTGATTGCTTCACTCTACCCATTGAGAGGGCATTCTACTTCTACATTCGAGACACACATTGATATACATACCCACTAGGGACATCTTCTACATGACTACACCATTCAAGTTATGTCATTCCTACACTGTCAGGGAACCTAGAACAA
This sequence comes from Torreya grandis, assembly GCA_037957365.1. Lineage (NCBI taxonomy): Eukaryota > Viridiplantae > Streptophyta > Pinopsida > Cupressales > Taxaceae > Torreya > Torreya grandis. The sequence continues at coordinate 725,371 of JARHVA010002126.1, forward strand.
TAAACATGCTCTGATCCCACTGTGTCAAGATCTTGCTCCACCAATTAGAGCACATATGATTACTTCTTGTATTAGCAACTAAACACGGAATTTAACCAGAATCAATAAGTAACTAGAAATATGAAACAACACAGGAATTGAGAGACAATACACAATTGTATTAATAATCACTCAGAAGAATATACAATAAAGAAGATGCCACTTCTTCTTCCACCTCAAAGGTTTGCCACACCTCAAGACCTTCTTCCCTCTCTCTCTTGGTCACAATAATCAACTCCAATGCAGAATTGATGTTCACCTCTCCAACCAGTCAGTAACACGCTGCCAGTTCACCAAGTACACAACCGTACTCCAAGTAGATCTCCTGCTCTCTGCTGCTACCTACAAATCACTAGACCTTACTCACCATTGTAGATCTCTTATATAAATTAATGCACACATGCTGACCAAGATCATACACACACGAAGAACCCTGCTGATTCTCCAAACCAGTACCCACCTTGGTACTGTGTCACTAGGAGGAATGCACCATTGCTCTCTTCTCTCTGAAGGAGCTTATTGCTCTCTTACTCACTAGCTACAAGTTTTACAATACAGCCCATGAGTCCATATATAGATCTAATGCTTACAATAATTATACTAACCTAATTACAATAATTAGACACGCAACTCAAGACTAAGACTAGCCTTCAACATGCAAACTAACAGTCTTAAAATAGACTCTCCGAGATCAACATTCAAACTGCCTGTTCACACACAGGCTGCCGACGTCGGCTCCTCCATGACCGATGTCGACCGACTGGTGACCGATGCCGGTTGCTTCCTCACTGCCATCTGACCGATGTCAGTTGATCAGACTGACACCGGTTTCCCTGCAACTGATTCTGTAACTCTGCATCCTCCGTAACTTCTCCTGTTTGCATTCTAGTGAAGCTTTTAGCTCCACAACCTAACATACACTACACAATCCAAGTTATCATTATAATTCATTACTTACTATATTACACATATTACTATATCGACATTTCATTAGTATCTATCACTTATGTATCTTTTAACACATACCTAGTCTTGTAATAAACATGTCTTACATACTTTGTTGCTTTGATTAGTTAGATGTGATTTTATATTTATAGTTATTACATGCTTTCTCTTCTTACTTAGTGTAGTTTTTTGGATTGTATTTATAGTTCCTATTTGTCTCTTATATGTGCCTTAGGACATTTATCAATGTTCTTCTCTTCTATTCATGTGTATGCCTTAGGACATTTTCCAATGTCCTTTTCCTATACTCCTCTATGTGATTGTGGCTTCCATGTCAACTTACTTGTTTTAATTGTATGTGTATGTAGAATTTGAACATGTCTTGTATGCTTGTTTTCTAATTTGAGTGACATGCACCCATGTCCCTTGATTGCTTGGCCCCTTGGCCACTCTTGTATGCTTCTTTTTTCTTACTTGGTATGCTTGTTCCCTGATTATTTTTCCTATTTATAATGCCATGATCCATATCATGCATTTATTTGCTTTCTTGGATGCCATGATGGATATCATGCTCCATCCCTCTTTGCTAATAACTAACAACTAATACTTTCAATTCTAGTTCAGTATATTACACATGTTATTACATTGTTATATCTATCTAGGTATATCCTTGTTGATCTAACAATCTCTCAATACAAACCATGCTATATCTTGAGATATCTTGTTGATTATCATTGCTATATCATGTATATTTCTAGCTTAAGACAATTGTAGGGCTCTTTCTTTTGAGAGTAGTCATTGCAATGTCTTCATTCCTACCCTCAGAAGAGGGTACAACAAATAGAGGTTTTGTCATAGAGATCAAATCTCCTAGCAATTGAAAAAGTAATTTTTTAGATCACTCAAAAAAGAATCTAGACATCAGACTAGATAGAATAGAGTAGATAAATAGCAAAAAATACAAAATAATTACTAGATTTGGTACTAAATAATAGCAACAAATTTAGACTATAACGTCAAAAAATAGGGTGTCTTATTTTTGGTGCTTCTATCTAAAAATCAAGAAAATTATTTTTTCCAAAAATAGATAAAAAAATTGAGTTCAGTCACAGGTTTGGTAGCTCAGTACAATCCAAATTTAGCATGTTTTAGTATAATTTTTTCATAGAGAATCTAGATATAGGGGGCATCTTGCATGGCATGATGGCTCTCACTTCCAATTTTAGATTAGGCAATTGATATTACTTCCAGATCAGAATCCATGTTCTAGACACTAGTGATTAGGGGTAATGTGTGTGACACATTGATCCTCCCATTTTTTGAGATTAGTTTATTTTCCAAGTATTTCTTAGTAGTTGCATGCCTTCATCTATAGGTGGTTGGCATCCTTTTTCAAAGTTTATCTTTCATACAAGCTTTACTTCCTGAGTACCTGAGTTCCCAATTTAGCTTCCACATAAGCCTATTGCACTAGTTTCAAAGTGGCTTTTATACAAGCCTAATATCCATCTTTCAAAATGGCCAAGAGTGACCTAGTTTTTATCATACATTCAGCTATCCATGCTAACATTTTTAGATCATAGTACATTCATGTCTATTCCATGGTGGTATTATTTCATAACTTCAATTCATGAGGAAATGATGGAGCCAAACAACTAGCTAGCATTTGTATTCTTAAGCCACCTATTCAGAAGGATTGGACACATAGTCCAAACATTGATTGACACACGCTTGATTCTTTAGCTTCACTTAGTAGGCAATGATGGAGCCAAAGGGCCTACCTTTGCATTCTTGAGCCACTTCTAGGAAATTGAGCACTCAACGCTAGTCATGTTATTATTTTTGGTATAGCACACATTCAGAACAATCCAACATCACAACAAGTTTTGTATTGGTTCACATACCTAGTGAGGTGTATTCATTATTTTTTCTTCCACTCTCACTTACCTAGCTTTTGTACATTCTTATTTTATATATAGTGTATCTAGTAAGGATTGATCTACTCTATGTTTTTCATTACATATTCACACTTCACATCATGATTTCTCTATACACATCTAGCATCTCATAGCTTCTTGAGCTTCACCTTTATAGGTAAGTTTAGGTATGCTTTTTGTTTTTCTTTTATCCTAGTATTTCACTTTGCTACACCACTATTATAAAAGAAGGATAATTTAGTCATATAAAATACAAAATTTGGTAACTTGAGTGTGGCTAATGACACCTAATCTATAGGTCCATTTTGTTTACTCTCATAACCCCAATAGGCATGTTTTCATTAATTCCTAGTCAATCATATCCTCCTAGACTAAACCCTTATAGACCCAAATTACTCTTTCCATGCTTAATCTATCCCCCCATATCCCATCAACCATGGACAACAACACCCAAACTTGGACTACAATGCTAAAACCAGGGTTTCATGTTTTTGGTGCTATTGTCCATGTGCATTTTGGCTTCTAATGATCATATTCTTGTGAATCCTTATCCTAATTCATGTCAGCCTAACATGAATTCATTTAACCCATGATCATTAAATTCCATATTAAAGGTCATTCAAAGTCCATTTAGAATTTTTGACACTCATTTACAAGAGAGAAGTAAGAATACAAGCAAGACCACTCAAGAACTTTTCCCTATTCTCTACATATAACCATCCAATAGTATTTATAGCTTATTCAAACCTTTACACTAGTCCCTTGTCATTTCAAGTACACCCAATTTTCCATTCACTTGTATTTTTATTACATTATTGCACCAATCACTTCAATGGGAGAACTACATATAGCTTGATCCCTCCTTCAAGTATTGGTATGTAGGCAACATGCCCACACATGAGGTGTGAAGTGCATCTAACGTATCCTTTACACACTAACGCCCCCTTTCTTTTCTCCAAATTTTATATTCAAGTTTAAACACAAAGAGGACCTAGAGTATTGAATACTAAATTAGGTACATAGTTAGCTCCATAGACTTTCAAGATTTGATATTTCATAGGTTGGGTCACATAGATCTAATGCATAAAACCTAAAAATATTAGATCACTAGGACAACAACGTCAAGATAGGACTCCAGCACTAGAACCCAAGGTGTTTTACTTTTAGTGCTATTATCTGATCAAGAAACAAACTCCATATTCTTATTTATGATAGTCTCCCAAGCTTACACATAGCTTTCTAGACCCTGTCTCAGTTAGAATAACATAGAATCTGATAACTTTAATTTTATCTCTCTCACTACTATTTTTAGAAAAGTCCTAACTATAGTCAAATTTCACAAATTAGTAGGCTAATTATTGTACATTATTTACTAATTTTACCTACTCAAGCCCTTTTTTTTTTAAAAAGCCTGGTAAACTTTTTAACGTGACCGACAGTGCTGGCTAGACATGCCTAATACCGGTACCATGGGGCGGGGGGGGGGAGACTAGACCCCGTGACCAGTAGAGCCGCAGCTAAAGTACTTAGCCAACCAGGCTAGGGCCCCCACCTTTCTCTATTTTTAAAATCTTGGTAAACTTTTTAATGTGACTGACAATACTCAGGCCCATTTATTATTTAGGAATTAAACATTTAATTTCCAAAAAAAAATTAGACCGCTATGTTAATGGGCGGTTCCTACATAGCCATTAATTTGAAGAGGGCCTATGACTAATGTAGTTATCCCATATGTGTTGCTTTTGTGTGAATAAGGATGTAATGTGTGATAAAAAAGTACATAAGAGTGACCTAGCTTATGACTTGAAAAATATGGTTCATGGGATGCTCCTTTAGTACTTCATAAATGTGAGGATTCTACTCATAAGACTAATATGGAAATAGGGATGAATAGGGTTGGTTTGCTCACTTGAATTCTAGATTGAATACTTCTTGGTAGATTGCCTTGTGAGTTCTCAACATTTACTAGGTGAATAATGAATGAAGGTTGATCTTACACACACACACACACACACACACACACACACACACATACAAATCTCTTTTAAAAATATATCTCACTAAAGCACTTAGACCAACCATAAGGATACATTTCATTTGCAAATTGGATGATTTTTGGTCACTAGACACTTAGTTAGAAAAGGGACACTTGCATTGACATAGGTGTCTAGTTATAATTCAAGTGTTTAGGAATCTAGAAAATAGTTACAAGTCCAAAACTAGTAGATAATAATAATGATCATGTTGTGAGAATTTTTTAAAGTATAGAAGGCCTAGTCATTAGAATAATAGTGGTCAGATTAAGAGATAATCAATTTTCATAAATGGATAGTGAACATGAGCCTTTTGGCAATGAAAATGTCATAGACTTAAGGGTACAACAATTATAGGTATTTGCCAAGTATAAAAGACTAAGGTGTTATTTAATTCATATTTAGTGTCTACAGTGGGATTTTCATAGAGAAAAAATCCTTCATAAAAATAAAAATCATGTTATGGGTATAAAATATAGATTTTAAAAATTCTTAGTGGTTCACACATTAGATTGGTTCAGATATGTGACAGATATTCATACATTGATACATAATATGGGGAAACTATGTTGTGCATATACACTCAATTTACAAAGACATGATTTATAGATTACATATTCAAATATAATTGAGTGTATATTTCATGCAGATACTTATGGTTTGTAATAATGGACATTAAATGTTTTCACATATAGATACATTTGAGATACATGCTCCTAGATTTGGTATATAGATTCATAACATTCTATATAAGTTGGCATGGATCTAGTGGAGCATGATATTTGTTCATGCACATATACACTGAAATTTTATAGATGGCACAAATTTAGTGAAGCATAATACTTGTTCATGTAAATTTACATTTTTTTCATTGAGCATTATTACAATTGTTTATTTGCAAAAAAAAATTGAATTGCACTAGATAGTGATCAAAATTGAATATGTAAGTCTATCTACTGTAATTGATTCTTGACTTTTTATTTAATTTATGTCAAGTTTTAGTGGCACTCAATGGTCATAGAATCACTCATAGTAAACCCATTATATGGTTCCCACCCTACCATATCAATGTTAAATATTAGAGTAAGATTAGTTACTTGAGTTAGTGAGATTCAGGTTTAATGGCGTTCAACAGCCTCAACAATAATTTACATTCATGAGTGTTTGGAAATTTATCTTCCCAACCCAAGGTATTGCATATTTACAAAAAATTGGGCATATTCACCTCAATTCTCCATGTGTTTTAGTAAAGAATCAAATTTCTTCAATGCTTCAACAAGGAAACATCATCTCCAACAAGTTACATGGAAAGATAATTTACTCACATACAAGAGTACTCCTTCCTTGATCTTATATAAGTAAGCTATGTTTCCATGTAACCTAGATTATAATATACTTGTCAACATCACTTTTGACCTACATTTACCATACATGACTTATGCACACACATATGCCTCTTATTTGCCATTCTCTCACATTCACATGCTTTCTATGAATTTGGCACTCCCAATTTGTTATCAATCACCTATAAGAACCTCTTATTATATATAAAACTAGTTAAATATCTTACCTAACCATATTTAGATCTTCAAATATATTGTTTTAATAGTTTTGGGAATATTGGAATTGTATTCCTAATTTAGTTAAGGGTCTAGAATAATAAATTAGTAAATAGTATATTACAATAATAATTTGTATAATTTACTGTGTCTTTTAAACCTTTCTAAAAATAGCAATAACTAAGGAGAAATACAACTTAAAATTGAATTGAGATGGATGAGATAGAGCTTGAAACTAGTTTTGGAAGACTAGGACAATATCATGAATCTAGATCTCAATTTCATTTAATGAAATGATAAGAGTGCTAAAAATAGGACACTTTATGGTTTGGGGCTAGTGTCTAGGTCCTACCACTATTGTCCAAACTAGTCATAGAGATCTAAGTTTTTTGGGTTTTGTTCTCTATCCATGTATGAGTCTTTCTATGAAATATTAAGTGTTGAATGTTAACAGATCTCCTTGTAGAGTTGATTCAATCTTGAAACCCTAAACCTTCATTATGCTTGATAAAATATAAGAAAGAGGGGGGGTTAGTGTGTAAAAGATGCATTGAACGTGTATCCACACCCCTTGTTTGAGCATGTTGCCTATATACCAATATTCTAAAGAGAGATAAAGTTATATGTAGCTCTCCCACTTGATGTCCTTTGTGCAATAGTGTAATGAGGATGCAAAAATGCCAAATTGAGAGTGCTTGAGGTGGATAAGAACTGATGTGGGGGTTTAAATATGTTTGTAGATGTGTTGGGTGACTGTATGCAAAGAATAGGGAAATTTTCCTTAGTAGTTTATTTATATTCATGCTTGATTTGTAAGATTTATCACCTCCCTTTATAAATTATCTTTAGATGGATCATGGGTTAGATGTATTCACACTAGGCTGACATGATGAAGGATAAGAATTAGATGAAAATGCTCATTTGAGCTGGAAATGTGATTGGACATGAGCACTAAAAATGGGACATCCTGGGGTCTAGTGATATAGTCCATGTATGGCACTCCTATCCTATAATCTCAAGTCTTGGGGGATAGAATTAGCTTGGGAAATAGAGTTTGGTTGAGCTAGAATCAGGGTTCAAAAGTCTATGAATGATCGATAATAAGCAAAAAGGTGTCTAGAAGGGTCATGAAAGCATGAAATAAGGTCCTATAGATTAAGTATCACAAGAGACACTCAAGATACCAATTTGGATATTGTATATGACTCTATCCCCCACCCTTTATTTTAATGATGTAGTAAAGCAAAATTCTAGGATAAAGGAAAAATAGAAAGTATGTCTAAACTTACCTATAAAGGTGAAGACCATTAAGTTGTGTGATGTTGAGTATATGTAGAAAGCACATCATGAAGTGAAAATATGTAATAGAAAACAAAAATTAGATCAGTTCTTACTAGACACTATGTCTAAAGCAAGAACATACAAAATTTGGGTAAGAAAGAGAGGAAGAGAAAGGAAGGAATACACCTCACTGGGTATGTGAACTAATACAAAACCTATTATGTTTTTGAGTGATGCTAGATAATATTGGGTATGTGATGAACCAAAAGTAATATCATGAATAAAGATGAGTTCTCAATTCCCTAAGATTGGCTCAAAAATGCAAATCTTGGCCCTTTGGCTCCATCATTGCCCACTAAGTGAAGATATGTGATCATGCATGTTATAATTGATGTTTGGACTATGTGTCCAATCCCTCTAAGTAGGTGGCTCAAGAATAAAAAGGTTATCTAGTCCTTTGGATCCATCATTACCTATTAAGTGAAGCTATGAACTGATATTGGTATGGATGTGCATCATATGAGATGGATCCTAAAGCCCACAAATGCTCTAAATTTTGACAATGTGGCATGGATAGTCAAATGTGTACTAGAAACTAGGCCAGTCTTAGCCATTTTGAGAGGTAGAGATCAGGCTTGTATGAAAGCCACTCTAAAATTTGGAACTAGGCTTATTGGAAGCCACTCGAGAATGATGCCAACCTCTTATAGATGGAATAAGGCATGTAATTATTGAAAATGTTTGAGTAATGTACTGAACTCAAAAAGAAAAGAAAACCAATGTGTCGTGAACATTGCCCCCAATCACTAGTATCTATAACATGGATTCTAATCTGAAAATTATACCAGCTACCCAATCTAAAACTAAAAGTGAGAGCCATCATGCCACACATGATGCCCCTATACCTAGATTCTCTAAGAAAATTGTATTGAAACTATTGATTCTAAATTGTACTATTGCTAACAAAATTGTAACTAAACTTACCTTTCTATTTGTTTCTAGAAAATATGGGGTTTTTGCTATTTGGATAGGAACACCAAAAACAAGATACACTATTGTCTGGTTCTATTGTCTAGGTCTGATGCTATTGTCCTTTGTTGATTCTAATCACTATTCTATAATCATCACTATTTTTTTGGTCTATTTTGCCTAGTTTGGGTTCTAGTTACTATTCTGAGTGTTCTAAAAACTAATTTTTGACCAGTAGAGGGCTCTGATCTCTATGAAAAAACTCTTGATTATTGCCTCTCTTCTAAGGGTAGGAATGAAGACCTTGCAATGACTACCCTTAGAAGAAAGAGCCCTATAAGTGTGTTATGCTATGAAAAACATGATATAAAAATGATAATCGAAAAGATGTCTTAAGATATAGCATAGTTTGTATTGGAGATTGTTAGATCAACATGGGTATGCCTAGATAGATGTAATAATGTAATAACATGTGTAGTATATAAACTGAAGCTAGAAATCTAGTTAGTTGTTAGTTTTCAAGGAGGGATGGAGCATGATGTCCATCATGACATCCAAGAAAGCAAGGTAATACATAATGTGTATCATGGCATTTCAAATAGTGAGAAGATAATAAGCAATAAGAACATAAGGCAAGCAACAAGAAGCATACAATAGAGTTGCCAAAGGGCCAAGAAAATAAGGGACATGGGCACATATCACTCAAACTATAAAGCAAACATACAAGGCATGTTTAAATGCCACATACACATATAATTGGAAACAAGAAAGGTTGTCATGAGGGACACAAACATATGGAAGAGTACAAGCAAAGGAAATTGGAAATTTTCCTAAGGCACAAATAAGAGACAAAACAAAAATTGAGAAATGCAATCATATCTAGCTATGCAAGGCAAGAAAGGAAGGCATGTAATATGCTAGAAATACAATCGCATCTAACTAATCAAAGAAAAAAGTGAAATAATGCAAGACATGTAGCACAGAACTAGGTAGATGCTAAGAAATACATAAGTACTATTTACTAGTAAATATCGATAAAGTGATATGTGTAATCTAGTAAGTAATGTACATCATCATGATAACTTAGAGTGTGTGGTGTAGGTATGACATAACGTGGATAGTGTAGTCATGTAAAAGATACCCTTGGTGGGTAGATATATCAATGTATGTCTCAAATGTACCAGTAGGATGCCCCCTCAATAGGTAAAGTGAAGCAATCAAGGATTTGGATGTCATTGCACACACTCAAAGAAGATCAAGTGATGCATGGTAATGTAGATAAATTGACAAACAGTAACATAGAACAAAAAATGTAAGTCTAGCATGGTAGTAGAAATGTAAAGCATGGATAATGCATACAATTGAAATGTTTTTGAATTATTTGAATGTTTTTAGATTTTGACGTATTTAAATGTTTTTTTTATTTTTGAAATTTTATATTATATTTGGTATTGTGAAATATTTTCTATGTACAATTAATCATAAGGAGATTATGTATAATAAATTGAAAATAAGCTATGTACAATCAAACATTAGGAGACTTTACAAGAAATACTCAGAATAAATTATACTAATTGATGAGTCTCATGAGAGACTCCCTATCATGATGTCCTATATCAAGGAGAGTGATCATGCATGATCGTGAATCATAATAGAAGGGTTGAGATTTTGGCTCTGAAAGATGTGTATGATGTAAATTCTCTAAAATCTCTATAGTGAAAACCAATTATAGGGTCCCCTTGTAACTTTAAGAAGTATATGCAACCATAAGGCTCTTAGGGAACCATCTGGTAGTAGGATAAGCTCTTTGAGCATGTTGTGTATAGGCATGATACCTCAATGATATTGCCCTGGGTGTGAACACTATAGTTGGAAACTATTTAGAGTCCTAAAAATATGGTTTCTCTAAAAGAATCCTCCATGTAAGTGTATGAGCTATCTATGCTAGTGAGGAAGGCCTCAACTATGTCTGAATCTAAACTTGAGGAAGAACTGTAACTGGTGGAGAAGCTAAAATTGGTGACTATAGAGTAGTATATGGCTCTGAAGTGGGGAGTGGTAGCTCATACAAAACTCCACCAACTATAATAACCTAGTTAACATGAATGAATTTTATGCATCTATGAAATGTAGAAGGTACTTCTCAAAGTTTATGAATCCATGGTCGACCAAGCAACATATCAAAGACTCCTATATTATAAAATATAGTAAATGGGTTGGACACATGTGTTGGAATGACCTATAGAGGAAGTAAAATCTCACCCAATAAAATCTATATGTACCCACTAAATCCATTGATAACTATGTCAATCAAGGTAATAGCTTGCTCTGAATATCCCAAATTTTATAGTAATATCATAGTGCACATGTTCACACTAGATCCATTGTCTATTAGAACACTATGAATGGGATGATGATTAATGTAGTCTCTGATAAAGAATGCATGGTAATCCAAATCATCCTCAACTATCTCCTATTTTGAGAAGGAGATGGAAGGTCTAGCTAGAGATCTAGAATTATACACACCAATCATGTTTCTCAAAGGTGTAGCTCAACTATAGGTGCCTAGTATGTAGTTGTTGGAGGATGTGCATGATATGCATGGTGAACACCTGATGTATCCCATATCTCTTGTTTGAGATGCTATGGGAAAGGATCTAAGAAGATTTTCAAATCTTTATCCTGTGATTGTTTTTCCTGAGGCTCAAATGGAGTGCCAAGATCAATAATGTTTCCATCTATAAAATCTTCTATCTTGTGTTTCAAATTGATGCATTTATTTTTTGTTTTACCTGGTGCCCTATGAAAATCACAAAATACATTCTGATCATATCCCCATGGAAGAGACTTTATTGGATCAACTTTTTGAATAGGAGGGAGAGATATGATATTACATTCCAATAACTATTGTAAGACTCTAGCTATAGATACTAGTAGATTGGTAAAAGTTTATCAAGGAGGTGTTAATAAAACCACTCATTGAGGGGGCTCTAAAGTTGCATTAACTATAGGTTGATTTTGACTCTTGATGTCATTGACCTTTACTTTGTATGGGACTTTGTTGTTACTCTTGTTTGTTGTTTCTAATATTTTTGTGTACTTGAGTTTGTCCATTGAAATTAATGACTTCAATTTATTTTAGTGTATGACATAACTCAATGAAGGAAGAGAACCTTTTAAACATTATTGACTTATGCAAATTTGGTAGAAGACTATATTTGAAGAGATCTTATAATTCTTGATTGGTCATGGGACTAGTCATTTTAGCCAAGATAGTCTTAAATCGAAGAACATAATCTGTGAGATGCTCATTTGACCTTTGTTTTTATTATGCAACTTGGACATAAGAAACCTTGTCACCTATGTTAGTGTTGAAATGAGCTAGGAACATATCGACTAAAGGATTAAATGCATTGACTGACTGATTTGGTAGACTATATAACTATTGTAAATCATAAATCTTTATACTTCATGGAAATAGCTTGGTTAATAACTAGTCATTTGGCACATAGTCCAATCATGTTTCATGAAAATATCTCAAGTGTGTCTCTAGATTATCCTTGCCATCATATAGAGTGAGCTTGGGTTGAACAAAACTTCGTGGCAAGGGTGTAGAAGCAATATAACATGTCAATAGTGTATGAAGTAGAGAAAAATAATGTAATGCATGTGTAGGTCTAGAGGTACCTTACTCAAGATGTAGCATCTTAGATTGAAGAGATTTTATCTCTTACACAATTTTAGCCACATTAGGATACAAAGATGTACTAACTGTAATGGGTGGTGCCTCATGGGAAGGTTGGGTTGCTATAGGAAGTTGTTGAGACATATTTACCCTCATAGTGTCATTTTTAATTTGTTGTTTGAGAGGATTGATGCTTGTTCACCTTTTTTGTTCTTCTTGTAGTATTTTAAGCATGTCATCTTGTACATTAGGATGTTTAGTTATAATTCCTTGAAATTACCTGTTATCAACTTCATCAAAACTTATATATTGGGCCATTGTTAACGTAGGAAAATAACTTGAAAATGGATTAAATTTTTTTGCAATAATTTGTAATAAGTAAAATGCAATGGAAAGAACAATTGAATAAAGGAAATGTAAAGTCCTAAAAATATAAAACTAGAATATGCATAAAAAGGATACGAAGCTGACAAACATGTAAGGTGATACCTCAAAATCATGGAACCTAGTATATGCAACTAGGGATTGAAAGAAAAATGATTTTCAAAATTACTATGGTAAATTTTAAAAATTAAATGGAAAATTTTAATTTATGTGTAAGGTGATACCTCAAAATCATGGGATATATTATATGCAACTAACATTTAAAATAAAATGATTTTTAAAATTAATATGGTAAGTTAAAAAAATTAAATGTAGAATTCCAATTTAAATATGTAAGAAAAATAAAAAATATATTGGAAAAATACCGGGACCTAGTATAGGCAACTCAGGTTTGAAGGAAATAATTTTTAAAATTACTATGGTAAATTTTAATAATAAATGTGAAATTATAATTTAAATATGTAAGAAAACTCAAAAAAATATTGAAAAAAATATTAAGGAATTTTCCCTAGGGTTTCTAGGTTTTTTATGCACAAACAAAGTAAGTTAGGTTCACCAAATATTTTAACAATTTTAGGAATATTGGATTTGTATTCCTAATTTAGTTAAGGGTCTGGAATAATAAATCATTAAATATTATTTCAATAATTACAATACCAATTTGTATAATTTATTGTGTCGTTTAAACCTTTCTAAAAATAATAATAAATAAGGAGAAATATAACTTAACTTAAAATTGGACTAAGACAGTTAAGACAAAGGCTAAAATTGGCTATGAAAAACTAGGATAGTGTCATGAATATGGATCTATAATTAATTTGATGAAAGGATAGGAGCATAAAAAATAGGACACTTTAGGGTCTGGCACTAGTATCTAGGTCCTACCATTATTACCCAAACTAGTCACAAAGATCTGAGTTTTCTAGGTTTTGTTCATTGTCCCTATATGAGTCTGCCTAGGAAATCTAAAGTGATAAATGTCAATGGAGCTCCTTATATATCTGATTCAATATTGAAACCCTAAACCTTCATTGTGATTTATAATAAATTTGAGAAAGAGGGGGGGTTAGTGTGTGTAAGATGCACTAAACGTATATCCACACCCCTTGTGTGGGCATGTTGCCTATATACCAATACTCCGAAGAGGGATCAAGCTATATGTAACTCTACCACTTAATGTTATTTGTGAAATAATGTAATGAGGATGAAAAAAATTCAAATTGAGAGTGATTGAGGTGGCTAGGAACTAGTGTGAGGGTTTAAATATGTTTATAGCTGTGTTGGGTGACTGTATGCAAAGAATAGGGAAATTTTCCATAGTAGTTTGTTTATATTCTTGTTTGCTTTGTAAGATTTATCACCTTAATTTTTAAATTACATTTGGATTGAATTTTATAGGGAACTATTGATCATGGGTTAGATGTATTCATGTTATCTTGACATGATGAAAGATAGGAATCAGATGAAAATGGTCATTTGGGCTCAACATGTAATTGGATAGGAGCACCAAAAATGGGATACCCTATGGTATGATGCTATAATCCAATTATGGAACTCCTATCCTATAATCTCAAGGCCCAGGGGATAGAATTAGCCTAGGAAATAGAGTCTAGTTGAACTAAAATCAGTGTTCAAAAGTCTACAGATGATCGATATGAGCAAAAAGGTGTCTAGAAGGGTCATGAAAGCATGCAAGAATGTCCTATTGATTGGGTGTCACAAGCCACACTCAAGATACCAATTTGGACATTTTATATGACCACATCTACATTCCTTCCTCTTAGACATTAATGTCAGGCTCAAAAATTATCATCAACAAAACTAACTTGAGGGTGACATTACTTCCCTTCACCTAGCAATGGCTATTTTTCAAATCTAAATCATTCCTATGAATTGGCCCATTTTCCTATCATTTTTATGGCATTATAATTACCCAAATAAACTCATATAAATAAAAATATTATCCATACTTGTGACTCACTTGACACTTATCTATAAAGAACCTATACACTACTACACATTGACAAAATTCTCTCAATTCTTCCCAAATTTCAAATCAATCACTAGGTGTAGTCATCATCGATGCTTGAATCACATAAAGCCAAGTTAAGTGGTAATATTTTCATGTACCTAAAGCTAAATTATGGGTGCATTCATAAATTAAAGGAGCATAATTTCACATTCACATTAAGGGGAAGAACTACATATGGATTGAATACCATCTTTGAATTATTAAATGCATAAGAAGTGATCAATTATTAATGAGGGTTATTGGCATTAATTCAACCCATTAAAATTCCCAAAATGTATAGGTTTCTACCCTTCACAAGTATACCTATGGTTATAAGGACAATAAGACTGATTTTAGAGTTATACACATAGTTAGGCATTAAGATCACTGACACAGAGGTATTACAAGAAAGTGAAACTAAATATATGATCATAAAGAGATATAATAACCCAAGACAATAACCCCAAACTTATTTAATAACATTTACAGTTTTCCCTAAGATGGTGTTAGTGAGTCTACATGCACATACAATTAATTTAATTACTTCCAACACTTTTTCACTATTAGAAGTCAGTCAAAGTTTAGCCACTGAACCAATAAATCTATGTATATTGATTTATTTAATACTCTCTAAATTTAGCACATGTCAATGTACTTTATGAAGAATCCATTGTTAATTTGTTTCACCCATAGAGTTCTAGTTCTTCAATTTAATGGATTGGCTCTTTTGGATGTAATTCATAGTTTGTATATAGGTGTCTAGGGCTTTGAGTTCTCTCAATGATGTAGATTCACTTGAGATCATTAGTAATCAATAGTCATGATGTTTGCCTTGAATTCAATGATATAGGTTTTGGTATTCAATTCTAGTTCATGTGCCATTAATGCCCAACATCTCTATGCGTATTTTACTCATTCAATTTAAACTTTGCCACTTTTTATGGGTGTGCTATGTAGGATTTATATACATTTAGAGGATTGCCACTCATTGCCTTTTTATAAGTGTCACCTTTTTTATATTTTTACTTAAACTCAACTATGCCACAAAGACTCTTAAGTGTCAAGTGTCAGATGTTGCACTAGAATAGGGTCAGTCCAATTTCTTGTGATACAAGCACATCCCACGAAAAATGTGTTGAAGACCTAATAGTAGGCACCTTTTACATAGCCTGTGAAGGACACTTTTTTGAAAGACTAATTTTCAAATAAAATTTTTGAAATGTAATTTTTGAGCATTGTTTCAAAGACCATAATGCTGAAATCAAGTTATGAAGTGTAATTTCAAACATTTTACCAAAGATCAAATACATGAACAAAACCTACGAAAAAAAGTTGTAAAGCATAATTTACAAATAATTTCTCTAAATATTTTTGCTGATAATTTTCTCTAAATACCTAATTCTGAATAGATGTGCCAAAATTTTCATTTAAGTGTAAATGCCAAATATTTTTGCTAAATTGCAAAAGTTGTGAAGTACTAGAGTTCCAAACAAAATCCACAATAAATACAAATGCTGAAGACATGCATAAATACTAGATAAAGTTGTGAAAAATAAATTTGTGAACAAAATCTATGATCAAAAGCTATTTTTCATGAAGGTTAAATAGACACAAAAGATAAAAAATGATGAAATTTGACTTATGAACAAAAGTTCTAAAGATTGAAAATATGTGAAGAACATAATTGATGAATAGGCAAAATAAGTGAAGCCTGAAACTTTAAAATCATTGTGTATGACCTAAAAACCTGTGTATATTCAGAACTTATGAAAATTATTAATAGTTTAGTATAAATAAACTAAATATGTGATAATGTCCCCTTGCATTTATATTCAACAACAAAGTTGGGTGCACATATAAAGACCTATGAAAGAAGAATTTTAAAATAGACATAGGCTTTTCATAATATAGTGTGTCCATACTTAAAAGAAAAAAATAGAGAATGGGAGTATGTTGAGTACAACCAATGATGACTTATAGGGGAATACTCTCGAGTATTTGAGAACCCAAAACCTTTGAAGCAATTTCAAATTGAACATGGACCATTTTGCAAGAGAATAATTGAATTAGAAACATGAAAGAGGCTCCGAATATCTGTATACATCATACTAGTCTTGCTTATACCCTAGATCTATGTGTGATAAAGTGATTTTACTTTTACCCTTGTTATGAGGATGTTAGCAAAGTCTTGGAATAACTATAGGTTTCATTCTGGTTTCTTTAAAAATATATTTAAAACTATGGAGGTTTGGGCATTTTTCTACTTCTAGCTAGGCATCCATAGCCCCAATAAAGATACCTTTTGTTCCTCCTCTTTTGTCCTCTTGTATTCTTACATGATGTGTGATACATTGGTCTTATTTCATCATGTAAGTCTTTGATCACATTTAGATTTTATTTAGGTTTATTGATCACTCTTTTAGGATGTATTGTCCTCATTTTACTTCTTCTTTTTAGAATATGACTGGAGGGAGAAGAGCATAAACCATAGTTAGATGATGTATGTGAGGACATAATTTTAATAGATTCTCCTTTCCAACTACATCCGTATCAATGGTTATTACTTTAAACAAGTATTAACTGAAAAGTGCATTTGATCCATTGAAAAAGAAAAACTTTCTAAATTTGTATGGATTAATGAGAGTAGCTTCTATATATCTGATAGAAGTATTCAATGGTAACTTAAACATGATTAATTTTTTTATTGCATACTAGAATTTTTAAGATCTCAAACATAAAGATCTAAAACCTACAAACAAACTAATTTGTGTGCTCTCTTTTATTTCTTTCTATACTAATTATTTCTTTTGGAACCTTCCTCATGGATTCAACTTTTAGACTCAAACATGAATAACAAGTCTAGTGGATTGGGTACTTGTTTGAGTATACCAAGAAAATTTAATCAGATTGTCAAAAAATAAAAGACATCTAATCTAGAAAGTAAAGAACTAAACCAAGGAAAGCAAAAAAAATAAGAAATGATAACCTAAAAAATAGGAAAACTAACTATGAAACTATAAAATATGTTCTACCTCTACCACAAAACTTATTGTTACTCAGAGACATATCTAGATGGTACTACCATGAAGTAGTGTTTAAAAAACTATCCATTGAATGGATATGTCAATTTTTTACCTTGAAAGTCCCTCAAATGGAAAGCATTATTACCCAAGATCTCTAAAATCTAATAGGGTCCAATCCATAATGGGATAAATTTATCATGTTGTAGTTTATTTTCATGGGTTTTATCTCATACAATCATTAGGTTAAATATTCTTAATGATTTAAATTTTTCTCTTCTATCAAACCACCTCTTAAATCTATCTTGATGTTTGATAAAATTTTATGAGTCTTCAGTCATTGAATATTCCATCTCTATTATATCCAATAATTGAGACTCCATTTTTTCAGTTAGTTCCATGTACTCCTGCATAAATTGATAGGTTGTTAATTTGAGCATGATTTGGAAAATTGGTTGTCATATATATACCAGTAAGGTAAAGCCTTGAGGGTCAGCTCATTTCTTATTTAGTTAGCCCATAATGCATATTTCAGGAGTCGATGACACTCTTTGGTTTTATCTACTACTAAATTATTTATGGCATTAATCAATATTTTGTTTTTCAGTTTAACTAATCCATTTCCCTATAGATAATTATTAGAAGATGATCTAATGGTGATTTGATTATCATATTCCCATTTAGTGAATTATATTGATTGGAATGATTTCCCATTATCAAAAACTAAGGGAATGGGGGTACCAAATCAAGTTGTGATGTTTTCCTCTAGAAATATGATTACATCTTGTTTTCTAGAATGTCTTCTATCCACTACTTCAGTCCATCTGGTGTAGTAATCTATGGTAGTAAGTACAAATTTATGGCTGGATAAAGAATTCAAGTTAACAAGGTAAATAAAATATCAAACCCATTGAGCTAATGGTCTTCATTTAATAATAGGTTGAAAAAACATTATTGTATGTACTTATATTTTTTCCAAGACCTGACATGTATGACATGTTCATACATGAACATGTGCATCCTTAAAGATTGTTGGCTAGTAATAACCCATTCTAAGGATCTTCTAGGTTATGGTGCTTCTAGATAGAAGATGAATGCTTGTCTTATGGTGTAAATTATCCATAATTTATTGATATTATTCTCATGATATGCATCTTAAGTAGATGCCTTCATAATTTATTCTATAGAGAACCTCCTTTCTAATCATTTAATAAGTAGCTTTGAGCCTCAAAGCTCTCTTTTGTTCTCTATTAATTTATCGATAACAAGTACCTATGAGTAAATATGGAATGATGTAAGTACATCAATATTATTTAGATACTTGGGTTTTTCAAACCTCCTCAATGGTGATATGTGGTTCAGGCTCAGTCATAAAATGAATGATGCCTTATCTTTTGATGATTTTGGTAGGCTTGATTTCTATGTCAAACTTTTGCAATTTTTCCATCCAATTTCTCTTTTGATCTCCAAATTAATTCTATCCAAATTTATCTTGAAAATAGGGTTTGACATAATAGCGATGGTCAAATTCCTCAAGATTTAGTGCCAAATTGTTTTTACCACTTTAGTAAGGGTAAATATTTGCTTATCTATCATGAAATATTTGAGATCTAATTTTAAATTTTTGCTCATAAATGCAATAGGATGCTCAATTTCATCCTTATTCTAAGTAATTACAATGATAATTATATGTTTTCAAGTGAATAAATATAATAATAAATATTTAGTGAAGTATAGGCTTATCAGTAAGAGGGCCTAAGATATTGCATCTTTGAAGTCTTGAAAAGTCTTTCATGCCTCCAATATCCACTCCACTTTAGAAAATTACTTGAGCACTACATTAAGAGTTTTGATAATTTTTGCAAAGCCTAAGATAAATTTCCTCATGAAAATTATCTTTCCAAATAAATACTTGAGCTCGTTATTTTTTGGGAATGTAATCTTTGAAATCCCTTGAACGCTATCTAGGTCAATTGTAATTCCTTATTTTAGGATGATGTGGCCTAAGAGATTGCCATTACTAACACTAAATATGATCTTCTTTAGGTTTAAAAATATGTCAAAACTTATACATCTTTGAAATATTTATTGTAAATGGCTTACATGATCAATTATGGGTTTTTTAGAAAATAGTGAGGTCATCCATGTAAATGATTATGCATTTACCTATCAACACTTGGATGCATGGTATATTATTCATTGAAAGGTATATCCTATGTTAATTAGGATAAAAGGCATCCTCTTGTACACATTTACACCACTTTATGCTAAATATAGTCTTCATTCTGTCTTTGGATTCAACTATCACTTATTTATATCTTGATAATCCATCCAAGAAGGACATCAATCTAGAACCAATTAATATGTAGATCACCTCATCCAAAGAAGGTAAAGGATAGTTTTATTTATTAGAATCCTTATTCAAGTTCTTGAAATTGACACATAATTTGATTTATCCATTCTACTTCCTAACTGGAACCAGGTTGGCAACCTAGGTAGAATGTCTAATAGGGAACACTATTTTTGCATTTAGTAGCTTTTCCACTTCTTTATAGATGAGAGGCTCTAGGATAGGGTTGACCGACCTCTATATTTGCTTAAATGAATTGTGATCTAGCTTCTACAATATTAAATGAGTGAGGACCCTTAGGGTAAAACCTTCAATTATTCACATGTCTATATAATCACATCTTTATAATAGGTGAGTAAATATTTCACCCTTTGTGTTTATTTTGAAGTGAAGCTAAGACTAATATTGATGTAGCATGAATCACACTCACCCTAAATTATTCTTCATGAACTTAGATTCATTTAATTTAGGCTACCTTTATTTTTAGGATTGGGGATATATATTAAACACCCTTTATAAAGAAACCATTCCTAAAGGTAGACAGTTATCTTTCAACTTAATGACTCCTCCCAATTCTTCCTGACATAGATAACTGATCTCCTTATAATCGATGATCAAAGATTTAAATTATCCCAAATTAGTCAATAATTGAATGATCTTCTAGTCATCATCAAAAATCTATAAATTTTCCACATTATCAGGAACAAATGAAAAAGTTACTAGCTTGAAGGAAAACCTTTGTACTTTAGACTATTTCAATGGTGTTAAGTTGGTAGTTGAAGTAGCTAATGAATCAACAACTTGATTTTGTTCTCTAGGAACAACCACTATATTAAAATCCTCAAAGGACTGAATTAAATCCAAAGATCTATGTTTTTACCTCTTCATATATGATAATTTGCATTTGTATTTGTTTTTGACCTAATTAATTACCACATTTGAATCTCCATATAAAAATAGCTCCTTGACATTATTTTTGAGAGAAAACTACAATCTCAAAATTAATGCCTCGTGATATACTCTATTTTTAGTGTAAGGGAAGTATAACCTATATGCCACTAGGTACTTATTACATTCTGGATCAACCAATTCCACACCAACTCCTGATCCTTGCTTGGATCTTACACCAATGAAATGTAGAATCCACAACTAGGAATGTTCCTTGACTTTTGGTTCCCATACCTCATACTTTATGGTAAAGGTATCCAAGGTTAGGATATTTATAGATTACCTCTTCATTATTAGTATTGTAATCTATGATGGGATGATTCATTCTTGATTCTCGATCAATTTTAATATGGTTTTCAATACCTCTCCATGCTAACCAAATATGAGATAAGTTTGTTGCTACATATCCATTCAACATCTTTGATTAGTCTCTACTTAGGAGGAATTTTTATCTCTATGGGGTATCTATCAAATGTATGTTAATAATCATCTATACATGTGGATTAGAAACCACTTGAATGCATACTTCATTCAATTCTCCAAATATAGGCATTAGTGTTTTGTCTAACTATGAAACTATCCTCTTAGATGGGCTTGGGGTCAATCCAAGCTTTTGATAAATAGAAGTTGGCATCATAGTGGTTGAATATCTAGAATCAACTACTAAATTATGAATATTCTTTCCAAATTCTCTGATAGTTAATAATAAAGGAGGAATTTATATCTTATTTTTGTATATGACATTTGTATGATAAACCTTTATCTTCTTTGCAACAGACTTTCCTATGATAGACATCCACAGGAGATCCTTCTATTCAGTGATCTGAGCCAATTCATGAAGAGTGATGTTTGATTTAATATTATTCATGTCTTCAATAATGTTTTATCCTCATTTTCTCTATTCCTACTTATTTTAGGGTTGATCATTCCCTTTTGGTGGAGGTGCATTATTATCAGCCTTAAAATTTGGTAGAATAGTTATATTATTTAAATGGGTAGATGTTGTGAAGGATTGCTTATTCCTCAAATTCTAATTTCATTTTGGTATTTTTGGAATGCATATACCTCATCAATATTATATTCTAGTACATTATCATCTTTTCTTGGGAAAGGAAACTCATGAGTTTAAAAAACCATAGTGGTGCTTGAAGCACTAAACTCATGGGGGAACTCTAGTTGGTTATTCATCAAATCTTGCCTCACCATCTCCCTTTGGAATAGTTCAAATGTGACTCAAAATTCAATACACTCAAGCTCACCATATTATCATGTATTATGTATTCTACACTAATTGGGTAGAACTATTTATACAATGTTTATTTTTGACAACTTATTAGGTTTTTGTTGCTCTACATTATATGCAGGCTGATCTAAAGTTATGTCTTTGAAACCTAGAATTCTTATTATTATTCTAACCAGTAACATTGTTCATCTTCCTCTACATGCCCAAGAATTCATTTCTTAATTTTTTTTACCATTACTTCTATAAAATCCAACTCTACTTTGGTAGAATCCACACCTTGGGCAACTACAATATTAGATGGGATTGAATGTTGGTTCTGTTGATTACCATTCATCTACACATAATTATTCATATAACCATAATTATAATTTGCTGTTTGTTATGTCATAGGAGGGATTGTAAAAAATTTATTTTGGTTAAATGTAAGAACAATATGATTCGCATGAGGCACTTGATTCAAAGTTGGGAAACTAGCATTGATATTAGGAGTGTTTAGTACCTAGGTATTGAGATATCTATCAATATTTATGACTTTTTAGTATGCTAATGCTAGAGTGTTGTAAGAAATGAATCTTCATAAAAACATTTTAGTAATTATATACAAGGTGTTCTTGTACATCTCTAGTGGTAAATCTTGTTCTGGTTTATATGTTGGACTCATCCAAGTGTACATCTTCTAAAATATCATGTTAAAATTCTAGATTGGTTCATTAGGATCCTTCTTCATACTGATGAAATTTTGATACACAAAATTAGGGCTAGTAACCTGTCTAAATTTTGAAATAAAAGTGCTTTGACATGCATTTAAATAAGTAATTTATTTCTCTTTCAAATTGAGGTACCAATCATAAGTAACATCATATAATGTGAACAAGAAAATATTGCACGCAACATCTTCATTAGCGATATTCATTAACCTCAAAATATCCTTGAAAGACTTAATATGCTACTTTGCCATTCTTTCCCCTGAAGGGGAGAAAGAAGGTAGATATTTTTTTATATTCCTTGGTAAATTATGCACATCCCCTAGGATGGTGATAGAAAATCTGACCAACTAGGGTGGTTGAGTAATAAGATGATTAATCGATTAGATATTTATTACTAGAGAAGGTGTCCTAGATTGAGGTACCATAGGAATAACTTATGAATATATAGGCCTTAAATGTAATAACAAAGGTGAAATCAAAAGACTAGTTTGGGCCCTAGACCTAGTAACTCTCTTAGGTGTCTCCAATGCAACTCAAACTTAAGAGATAACCTTTAACTAAGGAAGGCACATAGGTGGCCATCCCAGTGCCATATTTTTATATTAATGTTGGTATTTTTCACACCCCAAATTTAATGAGGTAGCCTTTAAAATTTTAGGTTCTCAATGGAGGTAAAATCCACTCTAGAGCATGACTTGGTGATGGAATAGTAGGTTCAGCATGCAAGTTGTTAACTAGGTGTGCATATGGGTGAATGAAATGTAGAAGAAAATTAAAAACTATTTGAGTTGGATGGATGGAACTTATTCTAAATTGTGTAGATCTTAAAATAAAATATAGAAGAGGGAAGGGTAGATTAAAAAATAAGGCTCTATGGTCTTAAGGGATTACTTTGAGGGTTGGTTTCTTTGTGGACAAATATATTGGAACTAATGATTTATACTAGTAGCTATTTCACACTCACATAAAAACACAGTTATGTAGTCTAGGAATATATAATATAGGTAACTCAAAGATATTAGCTAAATGTTTCTCTTTTTAGAGTAGTTATTTCACACCCTTAGGATATTATAGATTGGATCAGAAAGGTATCTAGAGCAGTTGTTGCTCACACCTAGAAGACTATATCAAAGAAAAAATGCTTACACACTCTAAAAATTTAGACACAACCTATTTTCATACAATCAATAATGCTTAGTAATTATTTAATAGCTATTTCACATCATAAATTAGAATATATTTGTGATAAGAAAAGCAATTCTTTGTAGTTGTTATACACTTTGAATTAATGAATTAAATAACCAAGGAAATAAACACTTAATTACATTGAAAACTATGGCCTTAACTTTATTTATCACCTCCAAATATTGGCGATGTTTTAAGCCTATATCATGTTGTAACTTGATGATATCCATGTTCAAAAAGTATGGCCTATGCACTCTATTGACCTGTGCTAATAATTGTGCATGCTTAGTCTTGGTGGCTCTGAATTTCACCTAAAATATTTCAACCTCTATACTTTATTTTTTGAAAAAATTAGCCCAACCTCAAGTTATTTTAATGTTAACCCTTGATGATTTTATTTTAAATTGGTTGAATCTTGCTGAAGGAGTTAACTAAAGCTAGCCCTAATAATCAAATTTAATATGGAGTCATAGGCCTAAGGTAGTTTTAATTCATCCAAAATTTATAAAACTAGTTTTCATGCTCTGTAAAATTTGCAGTTAGGGCCTTTCCAATTACAACCCAATTCTCTTGCCTCCTTTATCCAAATGACCACCAAGTTAAGGGAATTGGATGCCTCTAATGGTGTCATCAAATCAATATGGCTAAAAACCTTAATTGTAGTGTATGAATCAAGAAAATTCAATTTATCCTCATCCTCTTTTAAATAATTAAATAATTTGGTCATCTCAGTAATATGAGGAGCTAATTCATTCCTAATTAAACTAATAATGTCTAGAACATTGTATAATATTAAGGATGCATTTTGAACATCATTTTCAATTTTTGTAGGGACATGAATAATTTGTTGTTGTTACCTAACTTGTTCTAACTCTAGTAATAGTTATCTTATAGATTTATTGGTCCCCTCATGAAGCTCTATCAAATATTCTATTTGATCCATAATGTAGGATGTTATGTACCTAGGGATATGATATATTATTGTATATGGGTTGATGGAGATGCTGACATGTGGCACACATCCCCCTTAGTAGTTATATGGGTCTAATATATTAGTAATGGAGTAACTTGTGGAATTAGTGCATTGGTTAATGGTCAGCCTACATTGGGATTAGGAGGCTACCCATCCATTATAGGTATATATAAAGGAGATGATTATCATTGTAAAGATATCAAGTAATCATTGAGTCTTCTATGGTAAGAGGATATTAGAGGTTGTCCCCTCGAAGAGAAATTCTAGAGTTATTCCTTCCTAAAGGAGTATTGTTGGTGTTTCCCTTCCTTAAGGGTATTCTACATATATTAAATATTTGGAAATCTTGGTCCAATAATATCTATTATGTTGAACTGATATACATTCATTATGCATTATTTTTGAATATTATAAGTGTGGATAATAACAAGTGGTATTAGAGCTTCCATTTGGGCAATTTATGTGTGGTGAAACTCTAGTTTTGTGGAATCATCAATATATTTCAATTTGTTTCAAATTTATACATAATGTTTTTACTAGATATGGATAATATTTTAAGGCATGGTAAAAAATCAAGGTTTTTTTATCAATTTTGTGGGAGTTATTGCTTTTTTAGGTTTTTTAATTAATCTAGGTATATCTTTCAAAATTTATTGAATATCTTTATTAAAGAGTTTATCTTTGAAATTTTCATTGAATATCTAAGAAAATACAAGAGAAACATAATACAAATTTTAGAATTTTTAGAATTGTTTTGAGTGAGTTATTATGATTTTAGTATTTTTTGTATATTTACTCTATAGGTCGTAATTTGTGGAATTTTTTCACAATTTTTTTAAGGTTACAATATAATAGGAGGAAGATAAGATAAAAAATTTGGACATTTTTGATATGGTTTAAATGAGTTATTGATATTTTTGGGTTTCATAAACCCCAGCTTTTATTTGTGAATCATGAAGTTGTAAAATTTTTCAGGGGAAGATGATATTGATGCTAGAGAATGGTGGCTCTTTTTAGAGAATCATTTTTTTAAAAAAACTTTTGGGGAAAGATGAATATTTTATTTTTTGTCTAGGCCTGAACTACATTGGTTTGATCAATTGAGCTGTATAGAAAGGTTTTTTTCATGGCAAGAAATGGAACATATCTTCTTAGATCGTTGGGCTATAAAAGAAGAAGAAGGGTTCAAATAATTTGGCTCTAAAGAAATCTAAGTCAATTTTTCAATTTCATGGATGCATTAAAATAAATAAGGTTGTTGTGTCCATAAACCCTACCAATAAGTATAACTTCATCAACATGAATGTGACCAAGCATCTACATGTTCAAGCAAAGAATATCAAGGAGGTTCAAGTAGATGGTAAGAATATTTCAATGTTTGAAGATTTGAAGCTCATTATGGAAAAATATGTTTTGCATTTAGATTTTTATGTTTGGGATATGGATGATATGGATATAGTTCTTGGATATCCATGGTTAGAGAATTTGGGAACAATCAATATTAATGTTCAAAAAAAGTTCATGAAGTTTTGGTATAGAAAAAAAAAGGTCACTTTATAGGATATCATATTGGGAAAGGTACCAATAATATGCATGGAAGATCATGGGGATGAGATTGTAACAAGTGGTATCAGAGCTTTGATTTGGGTAATTTGTGGGTGATGAAACCTTAGTTTTATGGAATCATCAATATATTTTGATCGGTTTCTAATTTTTCTATAATTTTTTTACTGGATATGGACAATATTTTAAGGAAGGCACATTAAAACAATCAAGGTTTTTTGAATCTATTTTGTGGGAGTTATTTCTATTTTAGGTTTTTTACTAATTTGGCTATATCTTCCAAAATATAAGGAGTTTATAATCAAAATTTTTACTAAAGATATAATAAAATATAAGAGAAACACAGTAAAAATTTTAGAATTTTTTGAAATTTTTGTGTGAGTTCTTTTGATTTTAGTATTTTTGTATATTCACTCTACAGATCACAATTTGTGAAATTTTTTCACAATTCTTTTTTGAAGTTAGAATATAATGGGAGGAAGCTAAAGTAAAAATTTTGGATAGTTTTGATATGATTTTAATGATTTATTGATATTTTAGGGTTTCAAAAACCCTAGCTTTTATTTGTGAATATGAAGTAAGCATTGAGTCTTCTATTGTAAGAGGATATTGGAGGTTGTCCCCTCGAAGAGACATTGTGGAGTTATTCCTTCCTAAAGGAGTATTTTTGGTATTGCCTTACCTTAAGGGCATTCTACATATATTAAATATTTGGATATTTTGGTCCACCAATATCTGTTATGTTGAATTGATCTACATTCATTTTGCATTATTTCTAGATATTATAAGTGTGGATCATAACATAGGACATGAAATATTAATTGTATGGGGATTCACCCAACCTCCTGTTCTTTCTCTTAGATAAATAGAATGCATCTTGTCTCTCTTCCAAAATAATGCCTTAGTTTGAATCATATTTTATCTTCCACTTCTTAAACCATTGGATAATCCCTATAGATTTATCAAATATTAAACTTATAGTGGTTAACTCAGTTATTGTTAGATTCAACCTTTGGGAGGCTTGATCTTTCAACTCTATGGCCCACTATGCAATCAAAAATTGGGAGGAGTCTTCTGATTGAGTGTCCTCAATAGTAGTCTTAGTCATAAGGTCCCCTAAAGATTACCTCAAAGCTTATATCTACAAGGGGTATGATAATGATGTCAAAATTATCTTAGACTAATCAATACCACCAAACTAGGGCATTTTATGAACTATTTATAGAGGCTTCTTATTCCTAGATGTATTGGATTAAAATATAATAGTGGTCTAAATAGGAATATAATAAGGCATTAGCAATCCCAATTAGGTGGAAGACACATGTAATTACACACTTTCTAATGCTCCCCTAGTATTCTTAGTATGAACCTTTTTGGAATTAGTGGTAGTTGAGGGAATTATGAGAGAGGTAACAATAGTGAAAGTGGAAACAATTGGTGTTGAAGAAACAACCTCAATACTAGAAGCAATTGGTTTTATTGATACAATAGGAATAAT
Source organism: Torreya grandis (assembly GCA_037957365.1). Lineage (NCBI taxonomy): Eukaryota > Viridiplantae > Streptophyta > Pinopsida > Cupressales > Taxaceae > Torreya > Torreya grandis. The sequence continues at coordinate 753,701 of JARHVA010002126.1, forward strand.
TGAAACAAATTCAACTTTGGGAATCACTAGTTATGGTAGGTCATAAGGAATAAGAGAGATAGGATCAAATAAACCAACAAACATGTGAGAAACAATTGAAACAACTGGAATTGTATAAATAAAAGGAATTCAAAAGATAGTTGTAGCTATATCATCATCTGATTTATTAACCTTTAGTGGTACTTTTTATTTTACCCCTTAGAGTCTGAGTACCTTAATTCTTTTTAATTCTTCTTCTTCATCTTCATCAATAGGTGCAATTCTCATAGATAGTTATTCATGCCCCCTAAGTCCTTATACAAATGATGTGTTCATAGTTGTGCTCACAAGAGGTCTATCGACCTTAGGTTTCCTCTTGTAAAAATAATTACCTTTTTAGCTAAGGAGGGATCCATATGAGTAGTGTAAATTAGATCTTCCATAATTATAATCATAAGAGGTGAAGAATCAATTGGAAGACTAGAGTCTTATAAATCATAAGACTTAATGCAAATTACCTCTTTTTCTATCCTAAGATAACCTACAATATTAGGACCTTCTTTTACATAAGGATCTTACTTAATATTTTGCATTATGATTGGTGGCACCTGAGATTGGGGTGGCCCTCCTTGTGATGAACTTGCAATAGTTGGGTCTTTCTCCACACAATACTCTTTCTTTATAGTACCCATCATGCTAGGTGGAATTTGAGATGGTTCCCATTTGTCTAAGGGTAGCTGAGAAGGCCTATTATTCCAAAAGTATATAACTTCCCATCCACCTTGAGGTTAAACCCTAACCTTTGCCTCTATAATTATAATTAAAGGCTCTCGTTGGACTATATTTAACATCCCCTTAATCAATCCATACATCTAATCCCTTTATATAACCTGAGCAACATCCTTCACATTCAAGAATAAAAAGTCATGGTTATGAGGTTCATGCTAGTATAGGATACCTAGACCTTAGTTATGATTATGAATCCAACCATAAGGGTCCTAATCTCTGTGCGGTAGGGTGGCCAATGAATAGTACTCCCAAACATTGCCAACCTCTCCAAAATACTTTTGGTTGGTCTAGCACATTTGACCAATAATTAAATTATATCCATGAAATTTGATATTCTTCTTCTTTAAGTATTCATCAATTTCCCATCATAATTGGTATGTGATCTCATGTTCAAATAGTTTATACCTTGTTTCTTGTGACCATGATCACTATATAGTCCACATAGATCCAATTGTCTCCTCTTGGCATCAGTATATTAACAATACTTTTTGATATTATAGGAAATGGTACTTCATTAATTTCTTTCCATACCTAAGATACACATTTTCTACAATTTTGACTATTATCCTTGTATATGGATAGATGTGGAAGAATGAATAGGAGCCACATAACTAATTTTTTTATGTAAAATGGATTTAGGATTTAGAGTGATATGTTCTGAATTTATACTATGCCCATGAATGCATCTAAAAGGTAAGACATCATTTATAAATATCCTCCCATGTGCCTCTTGTATTTATGCAATACCTGTTCCTTTAATGTGACACTAATTATCTCTCCCAGGGTGAATTTTAGCTCTAAGGTCATTAATAAATCTAGAAATGGTAACCACTCCAGGTGAATAAATTGGATGCTAGGGTAGCCATATAATTTATTTATTAGATCCATTCTAATGTTGAACCCCATTTGAAACTTGGTTATAAGTACCAACTAGTTTTCCTTGAGGACAATAATTTCCATATGGATAATCCATTTGCTAAGCATTTTTCTAATTAGGTTGTTATTCTTCCATGATATAATTCTATGTAATTCAAATGTAGTATCTACAATATGCTAACACATGTATCTCTAGAAATCATCTTTATAAATTTAGGTGATGATATTTTTATAGTTCACATGGTTTAAAATACCACAACCAGTCACCTTCCCTATAATGAAAAAATCCCATAGTGGGTCAATGTAGGGCATCATCTTGGGATTGGTTATTGAAAAGTGTAATCCGTGTCATTGTGAGAGTAAATATTCCACCAATTTACTTTATAATAGTTTTATATTTTATTCACATATATGCATTTCTACTTTCTCAATTATATTCCATAGAGATGAATAGTTATAATACTCACCACTAAACATTGTCAAATAAAAAACCATGTTTGTGTACTCTGTGGAGTCTTTGATTGAAAACCTATAAGGTGGTTATACTCCCATAAATTTAATAGAAAAAGAATCCATTATTAATTTATTAAGCCCATATATTTTTAGATCTTCAATTTAACATCTTGGATATTTTAGATTTAATTCATAGTTTGGATGTATGTGGTTAAGGCTCTGAGTTCTCTCAGGGATGTAAATTTAGTTGGGGTCATTAGTAATCAATAGGCATGAAGTTTGCTTTCAATTTGATGATATATATTTTGGTATTCAATTATAATTCATGTTCCATTAGTTTCAAACATCTATAAGTGTGTTTTACTCATTTAATTCAAACTTTACTACTTTATTTTAGTGAGTATGACACATAGGCTTTATAAACATTCAGAGGATCACCATGTCATTACCTTTTAAAAAATTTTACTTTGTCACTTCTTTTGCTCCAATGTAGTTATTCCATGGATAGCCTCATAAGTTGAGTGTGTTGGAAACATACTTACTAGAGCAAGGGGGGTGAATTAGTCTTCAAAAACTTTCAATCAATTACATTCACTCATATATGAACTATGAAAGAAACACAATGATCTAGAAATGTATTAAGAACCAATCATGAGCATGAAACAAGATAACACATCACATATGTGGTAAAACCTCATGGGGAATAAAAATCATTAAAAAAAATATTGTAAAAACTATTGTATAAGATAACGCATCAATTTTAGTTAAGCACCAACCCAACATGGAGCACCAACCCTAGACTTATCAAAAACCCACTTGAATTTAACAATCACCCACTTACTAGGAGGCTACAACCTCCTATGACTGAGCACCAACTTATTCAAAGGACACTTATGAAAGCACCAAAATTCAAGGTAGCTCCAAATACCTCTTGACCATGTACCAACTCAATCAATACAATTCTACAAGCTCTAACCTACAAGGAAGCTTCAACTCCCTCAAGCACTAACTTAGTCAATCACACTTCTTTCCACACATTTATTTATCTATTTTATCTAAAATATATCCACTATCATACATTAATAACATATATCTAATGAAACTTTGATATCCTCTCAACATATTATGATCACTCCTTCAGCTCTACTCCACTTGATCTTCCTCAAAACTGCCTTTAAGCTTCTTTGCTCAACTAGCCCTCTTCAAGACTGAATAGGTCATGTGTCCTTGATATTAATTTATAAAATACCTATATGATCATCATTAAATTATTATATTATATCTCTTGAGGGTTTAAAACATGTTACCCAACCTCTTTATGCTCATTTATTTATCAATCCATTCACTTACTCTTAGCTTATTCAAATAGGCCTAAAATGCCTTGTATATATACTCGTCTCTTATTTATATATCACTTGGTCGAACACACATCCCTAACCTCTTAGGTAAGACATATAATGGATATAAGGACATATCATAAAAACTATTCAAATTAACTTTGATTCCCTTTTGGTCTATCATAACTCTATTTAGACCTCATTTCACTTTTAGGTCTTATGGAAACTAATTGCATTAGGTCTATTTTCTTAGTGTCAAATTTTGATCCTCTTAGACATAGATATATTTATCCAACAAGTTGAAATAATTAAATAAATTATAATAAGACCTTTAATAACCTCATCCATTCTTGGTTAGACCTATATCTTTTGTTTATACCATGAAACCTCTTTTAGGACAAACTGTCTTATTAGGCCTATGTACCTCAAAAGTCTATCTTGCAAAGTGAGACTTAAAACACACTTAATCCACTAAAATATGATTATATATATATATATATATATATATAATATACATGAACTTATGGTCATTAAAAAATTCATTAGACACTTCCATTCAAGAGATAAGGGCTCAAGAACATCTCTATAACTCACTCACTCAAAACTATCAGTTTACCTTAAAGCCCAGTCATGGTGACTTAGGAATCTAAAAATTATGTATAAATTTCAAAGACTTGTGATGAATTAAAAATATTTTGAAATATTAAAAACATCCCCAAACACAAAATTAATATGGTATAATAGCAAAATATAGGTATTTCAAACCAATCTCATGACCTTATATCTCATAGACCAAACTGAACCAAATAAGTCATTTTGTGAACAACATTTCACCATATTCACTAACCTTAAAGATTTATTGAAAGAATGTACATGAATTAAAAGTATTTAAAAAAATATTAATGCATTTTATTTCATCATTCTACCATTTAAACACACTCAAATTCATTTTTTCATCTTTGCTTGGGCTTTTCACTGTTCACACAATTAAGTCTATCTATGACTGACTAACTTGGATTACCAGTTTAACACACTTTAAGGATGAAAAATATCCATAAACCATCATGTGAATGATTTATTAGTTTCTATCTTCTTCCTCCATCCATTTTCTTTCCTTGGCCAATGCAACTTTTTAGATCTATAATAACTTCTTAACAAATAAGCCTGTATCTATGTATTTTCTCTCTCATCTGACTAACCACCACCATCTGGAGGTACCTTAGAGAGTTCAATACATGATACAGTAGTTTGTATAGACATTTGAGACTATTATAGGCTATTTTAGACAAGATATTCCACATAAGGTCTTCATAAGGGTTTTAGTGAGGTTTAGCATATGTTTTGGTGTTAACAATTATTCATAAAGGATTACCCCTTAAATCCAAAACCAATGCCTATAGATCTTATATATGACCCTTCCAAATATATATTAATATCTTAGGTTCCCTTGTAAAAGTTACACATGGTAAAAAACACCTAAAATTCCTTCTTGGGTTTGCATACCTTCATTATGTGTACTCAAGAGACCTCAAAACCACTTTTTATTCCTTTTCTTGCAAACCATTACCTCATACTTAATGAACATTCCTAAAATAACTTGAAATTTTGTATTCCATTCTCTACTTCACACATTTACCTTGAAATATGATCCTCATGCCTCATTAGGCTAGGAAGGGTTTAATAATGGTCTAAGTGCAGACCAAGATTGAAGGACCTATCTTCAAAGATTCACTTTGAGACACTTTTGAGTGCATCCACACCTCATTCTCATGATCAAACAACCTTCAAAATTTTTCACTTTCTTGATTTCACTCACCTCATCATGCCACCAGATCATACCTTCACCATGCCATGACTAGGTTCAAACTTCCAATGTACTTGACACCTTGACTCATTCCTTCCATGTCATGACCTCAACAAAACATCAACCAAAAATACAAGATATCACAACACACTCATATTATCACTTTTTTTTATGACAAAAATGTTCCACAATCTCATATATACCTACATAACCAAACTTCATATGACTTGACATCTCTCTTTCATGCACGTGAACAACTTTGACATCAAACCTCACAAGATGAAACATTAATGACAACTCTTATCCATGCAACACTCTCTCTTTAATGAATGACCTTACTCTTTCATGAAACTATAATATATTAGTTGCCTTCAAATTTTCTCTTAACTTCAAATTCTCTCATGAAAACACTCTTCTCAATGCATCATACACTACCAAACCAGGCTTAGTCACATTTGACATCATCCTTCACAGGATGCACCTTTGACATCGATGATAATGCTAAATAATCTCTTCCTTTTCCATTGATGGAAACCAATATTATAACCTTATCTCAATAAGAAACTTCTCCCTCACTCTGAACTTTCTCCCCCTTTGACATAAATGACAAAGAGATGCATGCAACTTCTTATTAGATCACACTCCTTACAACCAAAATGCTTAATACATAAGACTATGAGTTTATGAGTCATAATACAAACATGATACCCTATCTCCATGCATACCTTTTTGGTACTAATCATCTATTCTTAGAGATACTGAATCACCTGATTAACTCCCCCTAAGTACTTGGCTTCTTCAATCACTACTAGGGGCAAGAATTACACCCAATTCCTATCTTAGGTGTTCAAATGTTTCCTTTAGAAGTGGTTTGGTCAAAATGTCTGCAATATGGTCCTTTATAGAAATATATTGAATTCTGACACTTTGTTCACTTACCTACTCTCTTAAAAAATGATACCTGATGGGAATGTGCTTAGTCTTTGAGTGCATGATAAGGTTCTTTGAGATGCTTATATCACTTACATTGTCACAATAGATAGGGATAGGACCATCATACTCCACCTTGAAGTATTTTAAGGCTTGTCTCATCCATAATAATTGAGTGCAACATGAAGCTATTTCAATGTACTCATCTTCACAAGTCGATAATGATATTGATGGTTGTTTCTTTCTTATCTATGAAACTATGCACCCACCTAATAAGAAAGTTCCTCCCCTAGTACTCTTCATATCATCTAGAATTCCTACCCGGTCTAATTTTGTATAGGCTATCAAATTGAACTCATTGATCCTTGGATACTGTAGAGAGGATTACAAAGCAAGTTAGTTAAGCATTAGTCCATTAATAATAAAAAATGCATAAATATCTAACTAAATAAGCCTATCTATTCCTATGGGAATTACAAAGGATAACAAGAAACAACATCATATTACCTTCCTAAATGGATTCACAATACCTATGTGGCTCAAAAGCATGTTATCTTTTGATTAAACATCCTTGTCTTTGTCAACAAAGGTAGCAAATTCCTCCAATGTCTCAAGAACACTCCATAAAACCTACACTCATGATTCCAAATCACTAAACTAGCCTATCAACAAAGCTTGTAAACAAAATCAATGATCAAATGCAAAGGATTGTGGAAATAATTTAACATTATAGCTTTGAAATATTTAAGATTTTTTGTTCATGTCCATGGCCTCTCTATTTATAGATTTTTGAGATTGGTCAAGATCAACCATGACCATCCATCTTAAGATTGAGATGTGTGGCCATAGATAATCCTAATATTTAGAATTAAATCCATAATTATCTTCATCTTGACCTTGGAAGAAGGGGCATTGAAGAGGCATGGGTGACTCATAATCCTAATATTTGTGGCATTTATGGCCTAAGGATGTCTTCCCAAGAAATGAAGTCACCTAATGATGCAGTTAATAGGAATCAATTTTAAAAAATAAATATTCAACAACTCTCATGGAAAATCCACTTAAGATATTGATTTGGATTAATTATCCTTAAACAAGGTTAATAAACATTTGTGCAATTATTTGAAAATTGGCCCTCAATTAATCAAAATGGTCATAAATAATATTACTGAGTTTTAATTTGAATCTTGAAGAATTATAAGGTGAGGTTAGATGCATTATAATCATATTTCCATTTCAGATGTTTACAACACAAAATAACAAAGATATGTGATGTGTACTAATGAATTTAGGAGAAAAGAGTGACCTAGAGCACAAAAGGTGAAATCATCATTTTGACTTGAAATGAATTGATCAAACTTAGCTCACCCATAAATTTCATTACCTCATTTAGGGATACTTTGACCTAAATTGTCACTTTTAAATGAAAATTTTGAACCATTTAGCATATTTTATGGATTTTGACCTAAAATGTGCATTAGAGTACAATTCGAGTAAAATTGGCAATTTCAACACAAATGGTGTTAGGAATTGGATGTCTACATTTTTACCCTATTTGAGAAGGTGTAGTGAGATATTCAAGTGAAGAAACATATTTTAAAAGAAAAGAGTTGTCAAGAAGAAATTCGAGCAGACCCATGATGCCCCCTTGAGAGGACATACTAGGATGAAAGAGAAGGATGGACTCTCAAAAAGAGAGAGAAAGTGAGAGGTTAACCCATGGAACATATCACATCCAGATGAGTTAATTCTTGTATATGTGATTACCATCAATGATAAAAATATAATTAGAGGTATAATAGGCCCTAGAGATAGGGGGAATGGAAAAGATACAATCCATAAATGTAAGGGACACATTGTAAATGTACCCAATTTGAGAGTACAAGCTACATGATTATGAGATTGACCAATCCCAAGACAAGTTGCACACTAAATATTACCATCATGGGCTTTAATGTGGAGAGATTGGAATTAGAGGAAAAGAGATAATGTTCTACTTTAATAAGGGAAGCACCACTAGAATAGGGTCTCTAAAGAGAATATAATAAGTACTCAAGTAGAGTAGATTTGATAGTGATAAGCTAGTTTTGCCCCAATAAGGTGAATTTATATCATTGATAAATAATAAAGAATGATTTTTCCCCTATATAGCTGATTTGATTTAGACATGGTTCAGATGTTGTGCCTCATCATAGGTAATTTTCAAGCAAAAATAGCTCAAGGATATAACTGAAAAGGTAGATTAAAGTAAGCAGGCGTAAACATACATACGATGGTGTAATGGCTTAGAAAGCCATATAAAACCAAGCATATGATAATGCACAAATTGATGAGATATATGAAAATAATAATGGAGATAGATGAGCTAACCTCAATAGAAATTGAACACTACCTACATAGTTCCATGCACTCATGTTCCAACATGAACTTCAGGCCAATGTAGTTCACCCAAGTTTAGAAGAGAATGGAATAAGGAATGATGAAAAATGACCAAGAATTGATGAGACTCATAATGTATGTGAAGTAATGCATGTCTAAGCATAGATAAAGAATCCTAAAATGCATGTTACCTAGAAGCCTAATTTTATATCATGAGCTTATGTTTTGCAAAGTGTTCTTGAGAATCATTCATCGGAGCTAATGTTAACATTAAGACTTTGAAACCTGAGCACAAAGTGCTTTCTATGGTAAAAAAAATTAGGCATCATAAGTATGAATAACTTATAATGACATAATATTTCAATTACGTTGAGCTAGTTCAAATGTGAATACCTACAACTAAGTATAATGGTAAAATAAAGACCAAAACCAGAGTTACAAAAATTTACATTTAAACAAAAGAGAAAAAGATAAACATAAACATAAACATAAATGAAACTAAATTGAAATCAAGATATGTTCTATTAAGACTTAATTAGGAACAAAAATGTTTAAAAACAAAAATCAAGAACGTCTTAATGACATGAGACCAAGATATGAATAATCAAGATCCATGTGGACCATCAAGGCATTCTTGAACACAAAAGAGAAACAAAAAAATCAAACATAAAAACAAGACACCAACAACAATCAAATAAAAAAATAGTCCAAGAACAACATAATAACATAGGATCAAGATATAAACAATCAAGATCCATGTGAATCGTCAAGATGTTCTAAAACACAAAAGAGATAAGCAAAAAATAATCAAGGAAACACAAGACCAAGATGAGACAAGAAGTAATAAAAAGAGAGAAGGAGAAGAAATAAAAGGAGATGTGTGAAAGCACAATAAAACACAACTAAACACACACAAATAAAAACCAAGTTAGTGTGGTTTAAATACAAATGTTCATGCATGTGCAATAGAGGTGTTACTTTCCACCACATCATAACAAAGAATAATGATAATTGTTCCCTAATTAAAGGTGAATAATGACAGAAGAAATAGGGGAAGAGAAGAAAAGGATGGGGTTGGCTGAGCTAACTCCGTATGTATTAGACAAGTGGACGATCCCTACATAGTTCCATGGATGCATGTTCCAACATGAACTTCAGGACAAATGTAGTTCTCCCAAGAAATGGGATAGAAGAAAAATGATGATTAGACCAACATGATTTATAGAAGAAATGGAAGATATGACAAAAAAATGAGAGTGGTCTAGAAAACAAAAAGCTAATGAGATGAGAAAGAATGATCTTTCAAAAAAACAAGTGCGTGGGATAAGATGAAATGAGTTGGTGTTTCTATGCTTGGAAAATGACAAGAGCATAACATGGTGGAATGAGAATGTACAAATGTATAGCAGTGTGAGATAATGTTTTTATTATTTTTTGGATCATGTTATAATATTTTTGGTATTTTCAAAGTATTTTTGATTTTTTTAGTGTTTTTGGGATAAAATATGCACAAGGCGAGATCATCTAGTCAAGGAGATGCATGTCTTGAGAGTAGATGTTCTAATAAGATAGCTAAGCTAGCTATAATGACCCATGCACATAAATCAATGAGAGTAAGGATCTTGATAGGACAATAAAGAGTAAAAAATATGATATAGAATAATGTGAAACTTGAAGTAAAAAAAGATGTATCATCATTCACCTGTCTGTAATAGTGTAGTAATGGTCTAGAACTAAGAAGATGTATCCATTCACTTGTCTAAATCTACACAATATTGTCTTGGCTGAACTACTTTTTAGAACTACTATTAAGGAGGTTCATAATGTTCATGAGACATAATTGAGGTTATAATTGGTTAAGGGATAAAAAGTGTGCAAGATTATAACATGCCTTAGACATAATAAAGAATACACTTCTCAAAGAGAAATCTAGAATGAGATGAAGAATATGTTCAAAGTGTTAAGGATTCAAAGCCTTTACTATCAGGAATCATGAAAAGTGGACAAGGGTAGTATAAAATGCATTCAAGGTAAGATAAAAGGGTGGGATAAAATTATGATAACACAAGTTTCCCCCAAGTCAGGGGTCTTATAGATAATGGTTAAAATTTATTCATGCATATAACCTCTTAAGGTGTATGATGTTCATAGGCTCTAAAATTTCTTCACCATTAGGTTTAGCCAATCAATATGATATTGATCCATAGTTTGTTATGACAATATATGGTCCTAACTAATTACACTGAAACTTGCCTTTCTTTTTGGGTTCAACATTCATATTCTTCTTTTTCTATTTTAAAACTAAGTCACCAATCTCAAATTCTTGAGGGAGAATGCATTTGTTTTAGCTTCTCCATATTTTGTTCTGATAGGCTTGTAATTTTTCTAGGGTAGCCAAATGCTTACCATCAAGAAGCTCCAGTTCACACAATCATGAGGCTTTATAATCTTCATTATCTTTAATGTGCTCTAGTGATATTCATAATAATGGGATCTCAATCTCGACTAGGATGATAGCTTCAGTGCCAAAAACAAAGGAGTATGGAGTATCTCTAGTTGGGGTGTGATGATTGGTTTTATAAGCCCAAAGGGAAAGAAAGAGTTGCAAGTGCCAATTATGACCAACATCATTTATAATCTTCTTTAAGATGGCTATAATGGTTTTATTTGATGCCTCAACTTGTCCATTGCCTTGCGGGTTATATGGAGTGGATTTATTGTGATTGATCTTGAATTTTTCAAAAAGAGATTTCACATCATGGTTCACAAAGGATCCACCATTATTGGATATAATATGAGCTAGGATGCCATATCGACAGATGATATGGTAATGAATGAATTTGGCTATTTGTTTCCTAGTGATATAAGTGAGAGGAATAGCCTTAATCCACTCGGTAAAATACTTGATTATAGTCAAAATATGCTTATGGCCGTCTGAAGATGTTGGGTTAATTTTCCAAATGAGATTGAGACCCCATGTTGAGAATGGCCATGGTGTTATAATTGACTACAATGGTAAGGAAGGTGCATGTAACAAGTTGTTATGTTGTTAACAAGGAACACACTTTTTTACATAATTACAAGCATCTGTCTCCATTTTGGGCAAATAATAGCCTATTCTGAGGACTTTCTTTGCTAGGACTACACCACTGGTATGGGCCCCACACATTCCTTCATGAACCTCCTTTAGTGCCAGCTTGGATTCTCCCATAGATAAATAATGAAGAAGCATTTCGTCATAGCCTTTACAATAAAGCATGTTTCCAAGGAGGATATAACATGTTAAGTGATGAGAGAATAGCTTTTGTTGGTTGTTAGAAAGGTTGGCATGAAATACATGACTATGGAAATACTTATAAAAGTCTTAGTACCATGGTAGCTCAGGTGAGGGATTAGGATCAACAACAGTGCATATCCTCTTTGAATCTGATATAATATGTATTGGTTAAAGAAGATTTTGAATCAAGAATCGATACTCTTTAACACTATCATGCATTTTAATCATGGAACCAATTATTACCATGGCATCAGTAGATCTATTGTTGACTCACAAAACTTGCTCAAACTGCAAAGATTTAAAATGTGTTTTGAGGTTATCAACAATTTTCTTGTAAGAAACAAGCTTATCATCTTTTGTTTGATACTAATCAATTGTCTGATTTATGATTAGATATGAATCTCCATATACCTTTAAGCTTTGGATATCCCATTGTATATCAAGATGGAGCCCTAAAACCAATGCCTCATATTTTGCCATATTATTTTTACACTAAAATTGTATGTGGAATGCTTTGGGGATCAAATCCCCCTGTGGCGTGATCAATAATATGCCAAATCTAGACCCTTAAGATATGAAGGATCCATCAAAATATATCATCCACTATTTAGGTTCTTGTGATGCTTGTTCTATCATTATGATGCAATCATCTAGAAGGTCAAAGTTGAAAGGTTGAGTGGCCGTAATAGGAGCTTTTACAAGTTGGTCAGCAAGAACTTATCCTTTGATTGCCTTTTAATTTTGGTACTCAATATTAAACTCATTGGGGATCATAATCCATTTATCCATGAATCTTTGAAGAGATACTTTAGATAAAAGGAACTTTAGAGGATCTACCTTGATGATAATAATAGTTTTATTATTTAGCATATAATTTCACAATTTTTGAGTGGTGAACACCATAGCTAAACATGCCTTCTCAATAACCATAATAATTATTTTCATAGGCTACCAATGTGTGGCTTAAATAATAAATAGTGTTTTCCTTACATGATCATCATGCTGAGCCAAAAGTGCCCCCAATGCATGTTTTGTGGCTGATATATAAAGAACCAGTGGCTTTCCTTACGTTGGAGGTCGTAAGACTGGTGGATTAGCCAAGTATGTTTTAAGCTTTGAAAATGCTATCTAAAAATCTTCATCCCACTAAAATGTTATCCCTTTCTTTAAGAGATGGTAAATGGGTGGCACTTATCTACCAATTGAGAAATGAACTTGCATATAGACTAGATCTTTCCTTGTAGACCTTGCAACTATTTAAGATTGTTTGGTGGAGGCATTTCCATAATAGCGTTAACCTTTACATGGTCAACTTCAATCCCTCATTATGATACAATGAACCCTAGAAATTTTCTTGATGTGGCTTTAAAGATACATTTATTAGGATTCAATTGAAATTTATATGCATGAAGCCTCTCATATATTCTTCATAGAATATTAGGGTGTTTAGCTCTTGTTCTTGATTTTACTAGTATCTCATCAACGTAGTCCTCGATAATGTCACACACCATGTCATGGAAAATGATAGTCATTGCATGTTGATATGTGGCTCCAGCATTGTTCAAAACAAATGGCATGACTTGGTAATAAAATGTCCCCCATAGAGTGGTGAATGTAATATTATGCTAATCTTTTGGGGCTATCTTGATCTGATTGTAACTAAAAAATCCATCCATTAAGGATAGCATCTCCTACCTAATAGTTGATTAAATGATCATGTCGATGTTGAGCAGAGAAAAATCAGCTTTGGGGAATGCTTTGTTGATATCATGAAAATCAGTACAAACATGTATGACTGGGGTCTTTTTACTCACTGGTACTATGTTAGAAACCCATTCAGAGTAGTCTAGTGGTTTGATAAAATTAGCTCCTAACAACTTTTCCAACTCAGCCTTAACCAAAAGGGTGATGTGTGGATGCATCTTTCTCAACTTTTTCTTGATTGGTTTAGCACTAGGGTGATCAACAAGATGATGTACAACTAAATCTGGGTCTAAACCTAACATGTCTGAGTATGCCCATGCAAAGATGTCTATATAATCCTTAAGAATGGATATAATATGTTCATGTTCTACTTTAGTAAGGGAGGCTCCAAGATAAACAATTTTGGGATCCTCATGGGTTCCTAAATTCACTTCTATTGTGCTCTCCATAAAGAGTGTGGATCTATCTTCTAAAATTATAAGCAATGTATGGTCATGATCATTTTCCTCTACTATATCCTCTTGTTGTTCCTCCCAAAGATCTAGATAATATAAAGAATCAAAATATGCTTTCTCAAGTAAAGGCTAATTGGAAAAAGCCTTTGGAAACTCAAGAGCAAGATGCTCAAATATTTGATGTTATTTTGAAGAGATGCTTGTACTAGCTAAGGAAGTTGGGCTAGATGGGCTTTTTATGTCTTGAGGGGATGAGCAAACTTTCCCATCTGGGAGCACCTAGAATAAGTTTTCACTCAAAGGCTTGTCTTTTTATTTACTTTTTCCCTAATCAACAAGTGCCTCAAAGAGGGTTCCACCTAAAGATCTCAACGTTTGTTATTTATTATGACCAAGAAATTTTGCCTACTCTCCAAAGTAGGCAAATATAATTTAATGAAAAATCAAAACCTTGCTTATGATCACCAATGGGGACTACATCTCATAGGCCCATGTATTCTATAATCGATTCTTCATTTTGAAACTCATCGAGGTATATGATTGAATTTTACTAATCCCAATCTATGAGTTTAAGATGGAAAAATCATAGGTTAAAGTGAGGATTTGTTTCATGATAGGAAGCACTAATGGTTAGGATTTAATGTCTTGCTTCAGGAAGGGAAGCACCACTAGGAATTTTTTTTGAATTAGGATGATAAGCTCCAATAGGTGTTATGGTCAATATGGTATTTGAATCAAACAAATATGAGTCAACAAGCTCATCAAGAAGGCTATTATGAGATGTTGTGTCCACTACTAGGAGTCTCATTACTAATCACTTTAGAAGAGTCACTATCAAATGTCATGAGGTCATCCTCTAGTGGTTTAAATCTAAGACCATGATCCCAATTGATAACTCCAGCTAATAAGGGTTTTAAAATTCCTTTCACTTGTGGGCCAAGGCCTTTCCATGTATAGTCAAGATGATCCATTATCTTGTTAGGGATAGGATACTTTAGATTTTGAAAATAATTAGCAAGGCCTTTAGAACATAACCAATTTCCCTTAGTAAAATCCTCTTGATCTTTCTTTGGTGAATTGTAGGTACAAAATCCATATGAGGTTTTGGTTGTTTCTTCTTTGGTTGCCAAACCTGATCAGGTCTGTTAGGAGTCTAGGAAGTTTTAGGCTTAGCAAATGTTTTAGGGGATTTTGGTAATTTTTCAATATGGAAGATGTATTTAAGATGGTATGTGAAAATGTTTGTCTTTAATAATAACCTGCTTGGCCAAAGCTGCAGGAAATGGATCAGCCAAAGTGGATGATAGATCACCAGGGTCTATATAATTAAATGGAGATGGATGAGAAATGATAGCTTTGTTATTATTTACAATTGATTTAGAACCTAGGCAATAGTTATAATTACAAAACTCTGCTTCAAGATGTTTATAGTATTGATTTAACTGCTAATCAACAAGAATAGTAACCTTGATCCCATCATGGAGAAACTTAAGGCATTAGTGAAGAGTAGATGTAATTACTTGTACTTCATAGATCTAAGGACAAATAAGAAGTATGTTATAAGGAAGCCCAATATCCATAATATGGAATAATATGTGATGAGATATAGACCCAACCATTACTAGCAACTAAATTGTACCAGATGACTCCCTCTTGGCATTATTGTAAGCCTTGATTGTAATAGTTTTTGGCTGAATGTTCTCATCCATGTAGCCAAATCATCACACCAATTTAAGAGACATGATGTTCAAACCTAAACCATTATCTATAAGAACCTACTTGATCTTGTGATCCACAATGATTATCTCAATGTATAGTGGGTTATTGTGGTTTGGGTTGAGGGTGGACATGTGTTTTTGATCAAATGTGATTTTCCAAAATGAAGACAAGTGTCCAACTAGGTTTTGGAACTAATCAAGGTTTATATCATTAGGCACAATAAAATCTTACAATAGTTTGTTGAAGATGATTTTATGGACATTAGATGTCCACAAGAGTTCTAATATGGAAATTTGTGTAGGGGTTTTATCTAATTGATCCATTAGACCATAAGGCCTTTTAATTATGGATTGAACTATTTTAGTTTTTCTTGGGACATTATTTGGCTTTGGAACCATTGGCATAATGTTCTCATTGGGTTTTTTGGAAGAAGTGGGTGAAGGACCCTGGATGGTAACTCATAGGCATCTAGTTGTGACTACACAACCTAGAGGTGGTAAGGAGTTATTATAATTAGAAGAGGAAGGAAAAGGGCCTTAGATGGTGACTCATAGGTGACTAATTGTATTACTACAATTTTGGGTCAGTGATGAGCCTTTAGAAGAAAGGTGTTGTTGTTCAGTATTAGTAACCTGTGTAAATGGAGTAGCAATATGATGATGTGAACCTAACATGGTATTAATAGGGGGAGAGGGTGTTGACCCTATAAAGATGGGTCTCATGTTGTGAGGAACACAAGATTGGACATGTGGTTTTATAGTAACAGTGGTAATGTGGGTTACAAAAATGCATCCCATAGTATTATTATAGTCACAAGGTTCATTGTTATAAGCCACATTATTATTTTGGGCATTATGATCTCAATTATGCTCATTATAATTATAACCTTGTTGTTGGTTTTGATTCTACCTATGTCCTTGATTGTGACCATTTTGATTGTTTCTTGGTGGTGGTGGATCATGTCAAGGAAAGGGGTCTTTGTAGATTCTTATACCCTGATTTATGTCTTGATTAGGGGCTAACTTAATTTATAGTTCACCACTTTTAATAAAATCCTCAATAATATGTCATAATTGAATGCAATTATATGAATCATGACCAACAACATGATGAAAGTTACACCATTTGCTCTCTTTGTACCAATCAGGTTTTGGTTGATCTTGGGGAAATGGCCTTGACAATGGCCATACAACTAAATTAACTACAATGAGCTTTTGTAACATTGTTTCAATCGATTCTCCTAACTTACTGAAGACTCTAAAATTGTTATGAAATGTCCTTCATGGAAGTTGTCTCAGCAAAGTAGGTAGTGGATTTGGGGGAGTTAATTGTACATTTGAAGGAGGCATAGCATGTACCATTTGTACATGTCTTGTTTCAGTCACCCCATTTCCAACCATGTTATTATTTTTGCTAAAGCCTTTAGACTTATCTTGCATAGTTATTTGAATAAGTGATTTACTCTGATTAGATTCTTAACCTTGCACAAAAATCTTAACAAGGCCCTTAGCAATAAGAGCCTTCTCAATCTGTACTCCTTTGTCAATAATTTATTCAAATGAGTTAGCATAAGCTAACCATAGATTATGCACAACTTTTATATTCAAATTCTATGCAAAGATATCAGCCAGCTATTTGTCTGGTAAATTATGTTGAAAGTGGCCTACCAATACTCTCGACCTTTGTATATATGCGATGAAACTTTCATCATCATGCTGGTTATCTTTGCATAAGTCAACAATGGTTAATTCATGTTCTATGTTGTATGAAAAATGGTTAACAATTTTTTTTTATAAGTCATTCCAATCCACAACTGATTCCTTAAGTAGTTTAAGTAGCCAGTCAAGAGATTGTCTTGCTAAAATTCATGGAAATATTCATAGTAAGTGCTCACTACTATAAGAAACCTTTTGACATAAGATTAAGAATGATTGCATGTGTTCACATGGATATCCTTTTCCTTTATACTTGTCAAATTTGGGTGCCTCAAAATGAGGTGGAAATGGGTTTGTTGGAATAGATAAATCAAATGGATATGGGCATATCTCATCAAATTTATACTTTTTGACTCTATTATTGATCTTCAATCTTTGAAAAAATTCCTTTATAGAATTCCATTCTTGCATTTTTGGTGTATTGGTAGATTGAATAAGATGTTATTAGGATGGAATATGCCCCTAGATTCATTATTTTTGGGGTGGAATGTGCCACTGGTTTTGTTGTTGTTGGGGTGGAATGTGCCCCTAGTTTTGTTGTTGTTGGGGTGGAATGTGCCCCCAGTTTTGTTGCTATTGGGGTGGAATGTGCCCCTGGTTTTGTTGTTGTTGGGGTGGAATGTGCCCCAAGTTTTGTGTGGATCTATAGGGAGTGTATAACTTTTGATCCATGACTTGGTTCTAATTTGCTCCTTGAGTTGAGAATATAGGTCATTAATTCTTGGATTGTAAAACATTCCCTGAATTTGGCTATTTCATACTTTGTTGTTTTGGAAATTTATATATTTATTTACCAATTGTTTGGTTAGTTGAAAAAACTAGCCAAATTATCCTAAGGGATTTCCTCAATTCAAAATGAATGTTTGGGTTTTTAATTTTGTAAAGTAACAAGAGGTTCTTGATGATTGAATAATATATGTTCCGTGTCAAATGGAACACTTTGTAATGTCTCTTGTGACTTTAACTATTTATTTAGATTACCTTGATCCACTATGATAATGTCCTCAAATAATATTTGTTGCATAATTTCAACCACATTTCCTTGTTCTTTTGAAGCATTATTATGAATTGAAGTGGCAATTAGGGATTCAGTTAAGTTTGTGACAATTTGATCTACATATCATTGACATATTATCTTAATCTTAGCTAGAAGATCTATATTTGTGGGTTTTGACTCTATTTGTATTTCCTTTCCTTTATTAGAGGAAGAAGGTGTGTCTATTTATGTAAAATATTGCTCTTGACATCATTGTTCTCCTTCTCTAACTAAGGTATGAAATTATTTTGTAGGAAATTTAGAAGGTAGTCTAGCACTTGATTATATCAATCTAAGAAGGGCTTCATCTTGATATTCTTGGGGTTGATGTTCATTGTAATTATCTTCAGATCCTACTATTGTAGGTATATCATAAAAAAAATAGGATTATCTTGACCATCATAAAATTTCTCATCTTCATAACTAAGGCCATAAGAGGCCCCATTATGAGTGAACCTTTGAGTCATGTCTAAAAGAGTAGTTTTGTGTGTTTGGAAAAATTTGGACCAATGCTTGGCAACCAAACAAAGTATGTTTTGGCTCTCTCTTAAACAAATAACCAAGGTACCAATGAGACTATAAGGGAAGGTGGTTTGAAACCACACACAATTTATAAGATTTGGTTTATGAGTTTACTTAACCTTTGGTAAGGTTGAAATTGTATAAATCGAAAGACAATAAGGTAACTCAAATACCCAAGGTGAAAAGTAGTACACCAAAGCCTAGATATTTTTGATATGACCATACTATAAAAGCTAGCTTCAACTTTGACAAGTTGACCCTAGAAGTTTAAAGGAAAGCTCTCTATATTATGAAGAAGACAAAATGGACTAAGTAACTCAAGATGTAAAAACATATGTGAATCACTAAGTATAAAGCTAGGACCAAATAGGCAACACAACATTGCCACATGATTCCAATAGGATAAAATATGTTCAAAGACTCAAAGCATAAGCAATACATAAGATGACTTGAGTCCACCAAGATGATAATGTGATTTTGAGTCTTAATAAATGACCTTCAATCCAAATGGAAAATTGAACCCAAGTTAGAATAATCTTAGTGTGAAAATGGCAAAACCACTTTGACGCACCAACCCTTAGAACTTAGAGAGGTTCAATTTTGAATGTGGATTATAAATGAAAGATTTAAACAAACTGGGTGAAAGATCTAGACTCAATTGGGTATCATGACTATGCAAAGTGGATGATATGACACAAAGTTTTTTATAACAATTTGAATAAAGAAAAGATGAATTTTCCAATTGGACAACGTAACACCTCCCTTGCTCAATAAAATTGAGGACAATATGTTTTGGTTAAGTTTATTGGGTTAACAAGAAATTTTAGACTCAAATCAAGACCAAGTAAGCTAATGACACAAAACAAACATCTTAAGTCTAAACTAACAAGGTATGGCAAAGTAGGGTTGACTAAGCTATCAAGTTTCAAACGTCTCTAGGGGAATAAATTGCACAATGACTTTCACATCAAATGATATAAAATATAAGCACAAAAATTGGGTGAATGTGACATTAGCTAGTTGTAAAAAGGTTTAGCCCTTTTACAACCACTACATCCTACTATTCACTTAGTGTAGTACGATGTCCAAATGTAGATACGTCCCATATGAAACTCAAAAAGAGTAAGTAAAGTCAATATTAGGAGATGAAACCCTAGGTCAAAGCTTCCCTAAAGAACTCACAGGAGGTAATGGCATCCCCCTCATAAGCCAAGTTTACTTAAAAATAAAGAAAGCATGAAAGTAGAAAGACTTTAGGGTCATTTTCAAGGTCACCCAAACTTTGACGAGTTTTTGGGGAGTGTTTTAGAAGACTTTCATTCTAAGCCTTGGACTAGGCTATTTGAAATAGGAATGGAACTTTTGAATCCAAGGGTTCCCTAAAGGGGACAAATAGAAGAGCATACACACAACATCCCTCTTTTTGCCAAACATGATTTAATCTAAATAACTAAGTAAATACAAAAAACTTTGAAAAGGTGAGTTCATTTTTAAGCCCAAATGAAAAATGAGGTGGTGTTCATTTGACCCCTTGGTCTTAGTTGAAAACTTCAAAAAAATCACCATAAACATCTAAATTCTTTTGTTAAACACTAAGACAAGGTTCTTAATTGATTTTTAAGCATGCAAAAGGTGGCTTAAAACATGTTTTTAGCAAATGTCAAGCTTGGTCCTACAAAAAAAATGTCAGCCTATCCTTTAGCCTTGAAGCTCTTTTGGGTTTGAAACAATGAACTTTAGAAAAAGAGCTCCTAGGTCTATGTTTTAAGAAAAACAGTGACTAACATCAATTTATATACAACTGATGATGGTTATTTTTGCTAACCCATGTCGATTATCTAAAAAACATTAGTTATACCAATGTGACCATTGACAGGTATCTAAATAATGTCTGTTTTACTAATCGATGTCAGTTAAGCTATCTAAATAATGTCAATTTTACTAGTCAATGTCAGTTACTGTGTAAATCCATGACAAACAAAAATGGCAAAATAAAGTTAGAAAATCAATTTTCAAGAGTTTTAAGGGTCCAAATGAATACTTTAAAGCTGTAAAATTATTTTCTTCATGTGTGGGATGTGTCTTGTCCCACCGAGCATGCCAAGATGTAGAGAGGATTACAAAGCAAGTTCATTAAGCATTAGTCCATAAATAATGAAAAATGCATAAAGAGATAACTAACTAAGCCTATCTATTCCTATGGGAATTACAAAGGATAACAAGAAACAAAATGAAACATTATATTACCTTCCCAAATGGATTAACCATACCTATGTGGCTTAAAAGCATGTTTTCCCTTGATCAAGCATCCTTGTCTTTCTCAACAAAGGTAGCAAATTCCTCCAATGTCTCAAGAACACTACGTAAAACCTAGGCTCATGATTCCAAATCACTAAACTAGTCTATCAATGAAGCTTGTAAACAAAATAAGTTATCAAATGCAAGATATTGTGGAGATAATTTAATATTATAACTTTGAAATATTCAAGCTTTTGTATTCATGTCCATGGCCTCTCTATTTATAAATTTTTTAGATTAATCAAGATCAACCATGACTATCCATCTCAAGATTGAGATGTGTGGCCATGGATAATCCTAATATTTGTAATTAAATCCATAATTACATTCATCATGACCTTGGAAGAAGGGGCATTGAAGAGGTATGGGAGGCATTAACTAGGCATGTGTGACCCATAATCCTAATATTTGTGGCATTTATGGCCTAAGAATATCTTCCTAAGAAATGAAGTCACCTAATGATGCAGTTAATAGGAATCAATTTTCAAATATAAATATTCAACAATTCTCATGGAAAATCCACGTAAGCTCTTGATTTGGATTAAATAGCCTTAAACAAGGTTAATCAACATTTGTGCAATTATTTGAAAATTGGCCCTTAATTAATCAAAATGGTCAAAAAAACATATTAATGAGGTTTAATTTGACTTGAGAAGAAATAAAAGTTGAGGTTAGATGCACTGGAACTATTTTTCCATTTAGGATGTTTCCAACACAAAATAACAAAGGTACGTGACATGTACCAATGAATTTAAGAGAAAAGAGTGATCCAGAGCACAAAAGGCAAAATCATCATTTTGACTTGAAATGAATTGATCAAAGTTAGTTAGATCATAAATTGCATTACCTCATTTAGGGATGCTTTAACTTAAATTGGAACTTGTAAATGACAAGTTTGAACCATTTAGCACATTTTATGGATTTTGACCTAAAATGTGCATTTGAGTGCAATTGGATTGAGATTGACAATTTCAACACAAATGGTGTTAGGAATTAGATGTCTAAAAATACCATAACCCAAACTCCATAGTCCCTTTGAGATACTTGAGTATCCTTTTGACTTCTTGCAGATGATTTTCCTTTAGATATGCTTGAAACCTTCCCACAAGACCTACTACTTACATGATGTCAGGGCTAGAGGCAGTGGTGTTTATTAAAATTCCAATAATTGACATATATGATGTATAATTGACCTTTAGAGACTCATATTCCTTGTTTAACTTACATCATGGGATCATAGGTGTACTAACTGTCTTTCAAACTTCCATCTCAAACTTCTTCAAAATCTCTCTTATGTAGTTGGCCTGTGAAATGAATATACCTTTTTTAGATTGAATGATTTGTAACCCAAGAAATAATGATATTTCTCCTAGCATGGACATCTCAAACTCTTTCTCCGTCACCTCTAAAAAGGCCTTAATCATGTTCTCATTATTTCTACTAAAGATTATGTCATCCACATAGATAACTACTATCAATTGATGGACATCTTATTTATTATGTATAGATTACTATATGCAACTCCTTTTTTAAATCCTTGATCTAACAAATACCTATCCAACCTAGAATACCAATCTCTAGGAGATTTCTTTAGACCATAAAGAGTCTTTTTCAATCTACAAACATAGTCCTTGTTACCTAATAGTGAAAACCCCTTAGGTTGATCTATGCACATCTCTTCTTTGAAGTTTCCATTTAAAAAATTAGATTTGACATCCATCTGGTACACCTTGAACCCTTTGAATCATATTTATGCTAGAAATAATCTAATACCCTCCAATCTTGCCACTGGTGCAAAGGTTTCCTCAAATTTTACCCCTTAAACTTATACATATCACTTGCATACTAATCTAGCCTTGTTCCTAATGTTATGTCAATCTTTATTCAACTTGTTTCTAAACACCCATTATATGTCATTGAATTTCTTGTCTTTAGGCCTAGGAACAAGTTCCAAAACCTCATTATTATCTATTTGGTCTAACTCTTCATTCATATCACCTATCTAAACCTTGTCTTTGATTTATTCTACAAGGTTCTTACGTTCAATCTTAGACAATGAAGCAACATTTTCTTGATTTAGGTCACTTACCAGTCTTCTCTTTATTTGCATACTTTCATCCTTGTTGCCAATGATTTATGATTCAAGATTATCTCTTTGAATCTATCTTGAAGGGGCTTTTGTTTCTTGTCTTTCCTCAACTTCTTCTTCTTCCTCATCAAATTATATTATTTCATCTTCATTTTTGAAGTCTAGATTCTCTGATGTATCCTTTAACTGAGTGTGATTTCTTTATTTCATCAATCTTCACATTGGTGTTTTCCACTATCTTCTACAAGATCTTGTTATAAAATTTATATTTTGAGATCACTGATGAATATCCCAAGAACATACCTTCATCAGACCTAGAGTCAAACTTACATAAGCCTTCTTCATCTCTTTTGATGAAACATTTTCTCCCAAACACTCTAAAGTGTTCTACATTAGCAAGTCTACCTTTCAATGGTTCATAAAGTGTTTTATTGTCATTCATCCTTATCTATCCTATATTCAAGATGTAGACTAAAGTTCTCATTATCTCTCTGAAATATCCATCAAATAATCTAGACTTATTTATCATAATTATTTCCATCTTTTGAACTATTATATTTTTTTTTTCCACTACCCCATTTTACTGGGGTGTCCTAGTTACTGAGAACTATCTACTTATCCCATTGAACTCACATAATTCATAAAACTCATTAGGCCAAAAATCTCCTCCTTTATCAGATCTTAGGCACTTGGTCTTCTCATTCTTTTCATTCTCAATAAGATCCTTGAATGCCTTGAACTTATCAAGAGTTTCTAACTTTTCTTTTAATAATGCTACCCAAGTTATTCTTGTGTAGTCATCTATGAGTAAAATTAATTAGTTATATCCTTAAATGATTTGAATTCTTGTAATCACACATAGATCAATGTCTATTAAATCTAATGATCTTGTAGTATACTACTTCTTATACTTGAACCTTCTTCTAATCTGCTTACCATGTTGACATGCCTTGCACTATGCATTTGCTAGTTTGGTGATCTTAGGCACGTTCTTCATAGAAATTTTGGTGCTTATATTAACTATATTTTAAAAGTTTAAGTGACCCAATTTTATATTCCATAGCCAACATCCATCCATATTGCTCATAAATCATCTTTCCTTCGTGATCTCATTCAAGACATAGATTGTTCTCAATTTTCTTGGCACTGTCAATTAGTCTTCCTAATTTGGCTATCCTTATATCACATCCTCGATCATGAAATTTTAGTGTGTGTCCTTAGTTTCACATTTGACTCACACTAAGTAGGTTATGTTTCAAACCTTCCACATAAAACACATTTTTTGTCTTAGTCTTTCCATTGTCCAAACTCAAGATACCCTTGCCAATTATATTGGCAGTTATGTTATCTCCAAATCTTACTATTCCTAAAACATTATTATTCAATGAGATTAATGTGTCTTGAAAAAACACTATCTATATACCATTTCATGCCTTCATTTTTAATGTGAAAGGCAATCTGAGTCAGCATATATTCTTATTTAGTCTTATGTTCCTCCTTAACAAATAATCCATCTTGACTCTTAGGCTTAATATGATTAGTCCTTAATTTATTTGGCTTCCAAACCAATGTTTGATCCTTCTCATGTACTCTATAAACTCCATATTGTGAACTAGGAATTTGATGATGAAGGGGAGATTAGTATTGTGTTAGTAGATAAATCAAATCAAAAGCACACTAAACTAAAACCTTCATGCCTAGTTAATAGGGTGAGATTAATAATAAAAACAAATGAAAAACATAACTAAAAGTTAAGAAAAAATGAAAATCATTCAACTTCCTTGGATGCTCCAAATTCTTTGTTGTAGTGTCTTGCTTGGTTTGTGCTCATGTAGTCTACATCAATGGAAGCTTGACTACCTCCATCTCTCCTTAGCACCTTGCTTGGCTTTGGCTTCAATATTTTAGAATCATAAATTTTGAATGTGAGGGCTCTTTGGAATTAATTTAGCATGGTAACATTACACAAGTTAAGCTTTAAATTCATGTGGCAAAGGCCTCTTTTTATAGATTTTGGAAAATGGCTAGAATCAACCTAAACCATCCATCTCAAGATTGAGATGTGTGGCTAAGGTTTAATCTAATTATGTAATAAAAAATCCATAAATATGCTCATAAATATTTGGGATAGAGGGGCATTTAAGAGGCATGTGAGGGGTTTACCTTGATATTTTATGCGTTTATGGCCTAGGAATGTCTTCCTAAGAAATGATGTCACCTGATGATGTAGATATTAAATATTCATTTCTATAAATAAGTATTAAACAAGTTTCCATGGAATTATTAATTAGGCCCTAATTTGTTTTAGTTATCTCTTAAGCATGATTAAGCACTTTGTGCACAAATTACTCAAATTAATTAAAATGCCTTGTTATTGGTCTAAAATTTTCCTAGATTAAAATTATAATGTGATGTCAAATGCATTACACCCATTATCCCATTTAGGATGTTGCTAACAATAAATAATAAAGGAACACATCTTGTGAAAGAGATTTGATAAAAAAGAGCAATCTATGTCGCCTAGGTGCAAAATTAGCATTTTGACTCAAAATGATTTGATCAAAGTTAGTTGGTCCATAAATTACATTATCTCATTTAGTGATATCATAGCCAAAATCAACACTTGAACATATAAATTTTAACTCATTTAATGTGTTTTAGTTTTTTAGGCTAAATTGTGCATTTTGGTAGAAATTGGTTAAAAGCTTGGTTAGAGGTTATCGATTACCAGATTTAAGTGTCAACAGTTTGCCCCTATTTGGGAAGATGTTGCAAAATATAGGCAAAATAATGTATTCTCAAATAATGAGAAAAGACCTATATGCCAAAAAGAAGATGATGGTTGAAGAACAAAGCTCCAAATGGTGTTTGGGAAGCCTATGATGATTCCCCCTCAAGGGAGTGGCCATCATATTTATTGATGGACGGTCCCTAGAAAAAAAACAAGAAAGTTGGAATGAACCCGTCGTTAAGATTAATCCAAATGAGAAAATGCTTACATGCATTGATGTAAAAAGGATACTGAATTGTCCAAAGGTGGTTATAATCAAGAATACAAGCCAAAATAATGATTTGCCCATAGGTAGTTATTATCATTAAGAAGGCCTGGATTGGATAAATATGATTGTGCCCTAGTTAGGGTTGATTAGCAAGCATAAATCAAGGATATAACCTAGAATATAAATTAAATGAGTGGGTGAAAGTTGATGAAATAGATGAATAGAAGAATAAGATTGATTAGTGTGAATGATTCAGTTGTACCTACCAATGAGGAGATGCTCATCCTAATTAGAAATGATACAACTAGAATGGTTAATGGGTTAATTTGATCAAGGATGGGATGGGAGGATTTTCCAAGGTGCCAAGGAGAAACTTTTATGGCTCCATTAATTGTAGACCTTCTTAAAGTTGATTTTTTTTGTAGCATGTGATAGTAGGATTCATTATAGAACACCATAAAGGCTTGGCCAAAATATGTGTAAGGACTAACTCCCAATCCAATAAACACTTGAAAATAATACACTAATGATAAAAACTATGATGACAATGTTGATGTATGAATATGGATAGACTCAAGAATAATATGTGCAAGGAATCACCTAATGAACACATATAGACTGAGTCAAGGTAGCAGTGCTAAAAGAAAACAAATAGGTAAGAGAATAAAAAAACAAACAAAAATCCTGAAAATAAAAGCAAAAGAAAGCATCCTAACAATGACCATGCCCTAGTAAGGTGAATCAAGGATAACTCACTATGATTAGACATGACAAATGTTTTTTTTTCAATTTTTTGGATTTTTTAAATATATGAATGTTTTTAGGATTTTTAAGGTATCTTAACTCTTTAGATAATGACAAGATACCTACTCACAAAATGATGAGAGTGTTTGGCTTAGGTTACTCATAAAATGGTGAGTGTATGGAAAGGGGGATTGAGGTGATCTCAACATGAATTGAACATGACCTCAAGTCATTGTAATTACATCCACACAAAAGGTGGGGAAAAACCAACTAGGTCCCAACAAGTTCTTAAATCTAGTAAATGGTCAGTCAAATGAAAATAGTAATGGCAAGTCGATGCAATAATGCATGATAAATAAGTGTTGCCCCTAGTTTACCTATAGGCAATTATAACTAGGATACAATGGAATAGGTCAATGATACTAATTTACCCATAGGTGGTTATAATTAGTAGCAAGATTGATGAGACACTGATTTGCCCATTAGTGGTTATAATCAGGCTCACACAAATAAACTTGATAGAAGATAGAAGATGAAAGATATCTTGCCATATCAACTATCACACTAATTTCATAGACTGTCATTATAAACATATGTTTTATTTATTGTTGAAACTTGATCAGATTTGTGATCTAAGAATTTGACTCAAGAGAGGATGGTTAGCATGGTGTTAGTTCCAAAATGAAAAAAATATAAAAGAAACACTCTAACTAGCATAACATCTCTAGACCTAGACACTAGGGAGAACTTAGTTAACAAAAATGAATAAAATACACAACTAAAATGTAAAATAAACCTCTATTACCTTCTTTGGATGCTCTAAAATACTTGTAGTGGCTTGTTTAGCTTGTGCTCATGAAGTCCTTAGCAATGGAAGCTTGGCTACCTCCTCCTCTCCTTGGCACCTTTGGCTTGGGGCTTGGCTTGGAATCAATTTGGCATGGTAAAACTAATTTCAATGGCTTCTTGAAGATATTTTTTCATTATAACTTTTCAAAAATTAATCTTGGAAATGATGTTCATGGCCTCTCTATTTATAGATTTTTGAGAATGTCTAGAATCAACCTGAACCATCCATCCTGAGATTGAGATGTGTGGTTAAGGATTAATTAAAGTTTTTGGATTTAAGTTTATAATTATCCTCATCATGACATTGGAAGAAGGGGAAATTAATAGGCATGGAGGGCATGAATCCTGATATATGTGGTATTTATGGCCTAGGAATGTCCTCCCAAGAAATGAGGTCACTTGATGATGCAGATATTCTATATTCATTTCTAGAACAAATTATTCAACAAGTTTTCATGGAATTATTAATTAGGCCTTGATTTGGATTAATTATCTCTTAAGCACATTTAAGTACTTTATGCACAAATTACTCAAATTGATCAGATTATCTTGTTATTAGTCTAAAATTTGACTAGATTAGAATTGGAAGGGGATGTCAGATGCATTGGATCCATTATCCCATTTAGGATGTTACCAATAAAAAATAACAAATACTCTTATGCAAGAGATTTGATAGGAAAGAGCAATTCAGAGTACCTAGGTGCAAAATTGGCATTTTGACTCGAAATGAATTGATTAAAGTTAGCTGGTCCATAAATTACATTACCCCATTTAGGGACACCCTAGCCAAAATAAACATTTGAATATGTCATTTTCACATAATTTATCATGTTTTAATATTTTTAGGCCTAAATTATGCAATTTGGGTGGAAATTGGCCAAAAGCCTAATTAGAGGTTATTGGTGGCTAGATTTGGGTGTCTATAGTTTTCCCCTATTTGGAAATGCATTTCAAGATATAAGCACAATAACATCTTCTCAAAGAATGAAAAGGTCTTATATACCTACAACTATAATGATGATAAACTAACTATATGATGCCCCTTTAAGGGAATGGTTGGCACAAGGTTGGCAAATGGTCCCTCAAAAAGAAGAAGTGAAAGGAGGAGACCAAAAAAAAAAAGATGATGGGGTGAAAACACAATGATACTAAAAAAGTAATCAAAATCATTGAAAATTCAAGTAGGATAATGCATAATGATTTGCCCAAAGGCAGTTATAAACATTGTACCTTGATAGTGGCAACATGATATGATAACACAATGATTTGCCCAAAGGTGGTTATAATCATTGAGAAGATGGAGATGCCCCAATTAGGACAAATAAACAAGATAATAATGTGCCCTTGTGTGGGTAGAAAAAGGCAAGTGGTGATAACATAATGTTTTGCCCAAATGTGGTTATAATCATTGAGAAATATAGGTGGGATGGTGTGCAATAATTTACCCATAAGAAATTATAATCATTGGACCCTGATTATGATAGACATGATAAACTTGGATGAGGATGATGATAACTTAACACAGAGGGTAATGATGAATTGGAAAAACCTATTGGTAGGGAGATGCATGTTTGAACTAATAAAGGTTGAAATTCTTTCATGGTTAATTACTCTGTTTGGGATATGATTGGGAGTGAATCAAGATGTTAGTTCTAAAAAGATGCCACCTTACTGAATAGACTTCTTGAAGTGATGATTTGTTGTATCACATATCGGTAGGCATCATGGTATAACATCATGAGGACTTGGCTAAAATATGCATGAGGATTGACTCTCGTAATCCAATACTCAATAGAAAATAATGCACCAATGATAGAAACCATAATGACAATGTAAACATATGAATATGGATAGATTCAAGTATAAGTGTGGGTAAGGAATCACCCAATGAAAACATATAAACTAAATTAAGGCAATAATGTTGAAGGCAAACAAATAGACACACAAACAAAATAATAAATAAACACTCAAGAGAAACCATACAAATAGTGCCCCTAGAAAATAAGTGATATCCTTAACAAATGAAAAAAATAAGGAAATAGAAGGAAAGGAAGGGGGTGGTCGAGCTATCTCCATATGCACTAGGTAAGTGAATGCTATCTACATAGTTCCATGGATGTAATATATAATGAAAAACTTTAGGCCAAATGTAGTTCTCCAAAGGAATGGGAATAATGTGATAACTAAGGAAATTAAATAGAATGGATGTGAGAGAATAAGAGGAATGATCTTGAAAAATGGCAATTGCATGAGAGAAAAAGGCCAAAAATGATGGGAAAACTAAATGACAAGTGATTTTCTTGTAACTTAGTAAGGGTTCCCAGAATCTTTAAGGCAAAGAAGTGATCAATGTTTTAATTATTTTCTAACAATTTTTCAAATGTTTTTTGAATTTTTTTAGAGTGTCTCATTTCAATCGAGAATGATGAGACACTAAATGGTTCAAGCTCATAAAATGGTAAGATAATTTAAACTAAGGATGCTCACAAAATGGTGAGAGTGTGTCTTAGGTTGCTCATAAAATGGTGAGAGCATGACTTAGGGTGACTGAGCTAACCTTAATAAGTATCAAGTGCTACCTACATAGTTCTAGAGTAGGACCTCAAGTCACTATAGTTCCACCCTTACAATGGAAGAATTCAACTAGTGTAGTAGTCAATTCAAACAAAATAGGCATAGTTGGTGAAAAGGAATAGTACAATATAGGAAGTAGAAAATTGGTACATCAAGGCTTAATGTTTCCCCTAGTTTTTCCATAGGTGGTTATAACTAGGACATAATGGCATAGATCAAAGGTACTAATTTTCCCAAAGGTAGTTATAATTAGTAGCAAGATCATTGGTAAGAAAGGAATAACAAATGAAGGATGCAACTACTATAACTTTTGTCACACTATCCCAAAATATGATATCTTTCTGAAGTACTTGAGACAACTGATGAAACTAATCAATTACCTTAATGTTGAAAATGCATAATGAAGGGAAAAAACCAAGGTCAAATAGGCTAGGCTTTAGAACACACTAGGCTGATAGGTCAGAAGCAAAAAGTGGATATAGTGAAGAGGATAGATAAGGATGGTATTTATACAAAGAAAAATAGTAATAAAATGGCATAACTAAAATGGTCTTTATAAATAATATACCTTAACATTAAATCATAGTACCAATTGAGATGAATAATATTCATCATCTCAAGAAGTTCATTTCTATCTGATGTGGCAAGCCTATATGTTCTTGATCCATAATCTATAGTAATGATGAAATGCCCTATCTAGTTTGGTTTAAAATTCCATTTATGCTTCTTCTCAACCATGTTAGTCTTTTATTTTTCTTTAAGAACAAGATCACCAAGTTCAAATTTTTGATAATTAGCATGCTGATTATAATGGCCTTTGAGTTAGTTCTGATATGCTTGAAGATTGTTGAGCATGGTTCTGCATTTCTAATCAATTAGGTCTAGCTCTTGTAGGTGAGCTACTCAATAGTCATGATCATCCAAGACATGATTGAAGGAGATTCATAGTGAAGGAAATTTGACCTCAATGGGAATGATGGACTTAGTACCATAAATAAGTATGGAGTGGCTCTTGTGGGGGTATGATGATTGGTACAGCATGACCAAAGGGCAAGGAATATCTACAAGTGCCAATCATGATTGGCATCATTGATAATCTTTTTGAGAATATTGGCAATGGTTTTATTGGATGCTTCAGCTTGGCCATTACCTTGAGGGTAATATGCTATAGAAAAATGTTGTATGATATAATATTCAATACATAGCTGAACTACATCCTTGTTCTTGAATGATCCTCTATTATTAGATATAATGTTAGAGGGGATACTATAGTAGTAAATGAGATGGTTGAAGATTAATTTGGAAATTTGTTTTACAATCACATAAGTGAGGGGTATAGCTTCAACCCACTTAGTTAAATATTTGATGGTGGTAAGGATATGTTTATAACTGTCAAATGAAGTGGAGTTGATTTCCTAATGAGGTCAAGTCCCCATGTACAAAATGGCCATGGTATCAACATCAATTCAAAGGTTTTTTTGGGGCATGAATCATATTAGCATGTCGTCAAAAATTGTCATACTTTTTTTACATATGCAGTGGCATCTACGTCTATTATGAGAAAATAATAACTACTACACAAGATCTTTTTGGATAAGACCACCCTTCTAGAATGAGTGCCACATACTCCTTTATTAACTTCTCTTAATGCTAGTGTAGACTCTACCAAAGTTAAACAAGAAAGTAGAGTTTCATCAAAATTATGATGGTAAAGGGTGGATCTAAGTAGAGTATAATGAGTGGAATGATGAATGAAGGCTTTGGTTAGTTTTTGAGATAGGATAGGTGGTATAACTTAGTCATGAAGATAGTTGTAAAAGTCTGAGTACTAGATAAAATTAGGGCCAGCAATATCACAAATCATGGCAACAGTTGAAGGTTCATGAGTTGGTGCTAACAAATTCTTGATGAGGAAATAATACTCTCTAGCTTTATCTATTTGTCAAATTAGAGAGCCAATAGTAGCCATGACATCTGCAGTTCTGTTACTAGCCCTTGGTATATGCTCAAATTGAATGTTGGTAATTTGTTGTTTAAGAGTGTCAACCATGGCTTTATATGGAACCATCTTGTCATATTTGGTTTGAAAATGATCTATGACCTGATTGATGATTAATTAAGAATCACCATAAACTTGGAGATGAGATATATTCCAATGCATTGCTTGTCTAAGTCTTGCAATAAGTGATTCATAGTTAGCTATTTTCTTGTATAAGTAAAGTTGATTCTGAATGATTTAGGGATTAGATCCCCTTATAGTTTAATAAACAATAGGCTTGCCCTTGATCTATGCATAGTAAATGAACCATCAAAATATAGCTTCCAGGGCTACTCCTCAAGGAGTGTGTCAATGATGATCATGATGGATTCAACAGGAAATTGAAATGTGAGTGGTTGTGTGTCTATGAGAGGTGCTTCAATAAGTTGATCTATAAGAATTTGTCCCTTGATTGCCTTCTAATTGACATAATCTATGTCAAAATCACTGAGAATCATGACTTATTTAGCCATTCTACCTTATAAATTTGTTTTAAATAGTAGATACTTGAGTGGATATAGCTTTGAAATGACCATGGTCTTATTATTCAACATGTAATATCATAGTTTCTAAGCTATGAAAAGCATGGCCAAATAAGCTTTTTCAATAGGTGCATAGTTATGTTCATATGTAACCAAGGTACAACTTAGGTATTATATAGAATGCTCTTTTCCATTGTCATCATGTTGATCCAAGAGTGCCCCCAGAACATGGTCAATAGCCAATAGGTATAACAAGAATGACTTTCCTAGCATACAAGGTAATAAAATAAGCATATTAAGAAGATAGTATTTGAGTTGTTAAAAAGTTGTTTGGCAGTGATCATCCCAGTGAAATGCAACTCCCTTCTTCAAAAGGTGTGTAAATGGATGGAACTTGTCTACTAACTGAGAAATGAAGTGTTAGATTGACTAGATCATACACAAAAAAATATGGAGTTACTTTAAATTTGTTAGTGGCAGCATCTTGGTTATAGCATGGAATTTAGCCGAATTAACTTCAATACCTATATGAAATATGATGAAGCCAATTAATTTACCTAAAGTTACACCAAACAAACATTTCTTTGGATTAATTCTAACTTTGTACTCTTATAATATTTCAAATATCTTATGTAACACTACTGGACGGTTGGCCCTGGTTTTGGATTTTCCTAATATGTCATCTACATAGTCTTCAACAATATCATGCATAATATCATGGAATATGATAGTCATGGCCCTTTGATATGTAGCTCCATCATTATTAAGGTAAAATGGCATTACCTGATAACAAAATGTTCCTCATGGAGTGGTGAATGTTGTTTTATGTTGGTCTTTTAGTGTTATTCTGATATAGTTGTATCCTAAAAATCCATTCATGAGTGAAAGCATTTCATAACTTACCATGGAGTCAATGATCATGTCAATATTAGGTAATGGAAAATCATCTTTAAGACAAGATTTATTGATGTCTCAAAAATTAGTACAAATTCTGATCCCTTCAGGCTTTTTACTAATAGGTACCACATTAGAGATCCATTCTAAGTAGTCAATGGATCAGATACATCTTACTTCTAAGAATTTTTCCATATCTTTCTTTATCAATACAACAATTTGAGGATGCATCTTACACAAATTTTGTTTTACTAGTTTGGCATCAAGATTAACCACAAGGTGGTGTATAACCAAGGCTGGGTCTAAACCTGGCATGTCAGAATAGACCCATGTAAAGATATATACAAATTCACTCAATAGAGCTATAAAGAAGTCATGTTCCTCCTCAGTGAAGGATGCTCCTAATTTTATCTATTTTAGGTTTGATGGAGTCTTGATATTTACCTCTATTGTATCTTTGACTAGAAGGGTCAAACCATCTTCTAGGATAGTAGGCAAGGACTTAAACTATTGGATGATGTCAGGGTCCTCCATTAGGCTTGCTCTTCAACTTCTCCTAGGTATGATGAATCTGAGTCCCCTAATGGGAGATCTACCCATGTGATAATAATAGTTATAAATTCTTGTAGAATTTGATCAAATACTTATTAGTGCTCAAATATGAACTTGGATCCACATGCAAGTTCATCGTTGGTGGTCTCTTGGTCTAAATCTGAAGAATAATGAACACCCCCATCTAATGGTACCTAAAATAATTTTTCACTACTAGACTAGCCTTTATCTTTACTTTTTCGTAGTCAGAAAGCACCTCAAAGAGGTTTTCACTTTGGGACCTCAATGTTTTACTTATTTGTTTTTAGCTAAGAGTGTTCACTCACTCTCCAAAATAGGATGTAAGATCCAATTTGATTGAGAATCCTGATTTATGATCTCCCAATGGAATGTTGTCTCTAAGGCCTAAAAAGTCATAAAATGCCTCATCAATCTAAAACTCATCAATTAACAGACTAGATTCTTGTTGGTCCCAATATATCAATTGGGATAATATAATGGTAAAGGGTTGTGATAAATGGCTAGGGTAAGGGTACAAAAGGCATAGTTATCAAATAGGTTAGTTTCAGCTAGGTCATTAAAGGTGAGGCTATGATCAGACTCTACTTTGTTATTGACATCATCATCACTAGTCACTAGTGATGGAGTTTGAATAGGATATGTGGGGTCACCCTTAGGTGGTTTAAATCCAAGTCCATAAGGTCTTTCATACTTAATCATATAAATTGGCTAATGGTTCCTTAATGATTTGGTTTGAGGCCTCTTCCTTCATAATTATGACACTCCATGATCCTATTGGGAATAGGATAATTTGTATTTTTATAAAAATCATCTTGATTGTCATTGTATAACCATGATTCATTCCCTTCAAGAGGGTCAAGTTCTAAGCTAGATGCTGGTACAAATGTGACAGATCCATTATCTTTATTCTTTTGTTGCCATTGCATATGTGGGGTGACTTTAGGTCACCCAAAGGTTTTTAGATTTTGAGGAAGATTGGCAATATGAAATGTATCATGGGTCACATACTCTCTTGATCCATTATTTGAAATGGTAAAATGATTAGAAACTTCAAGAGGTGGCATGTGGGAAATGGAATCTAATGTATTAGGTTCTATGCAATTATCTAGTGAAGGATCAATAAGTATAGCCTTTCCTTTATCCTACTTGGAACTTGGATTCATGCCGTACTGATAATTATAGCTTTGAAATTTGGCCTCAAGATGCTTGTAGTGTTCATATGGGTGTAAATCTCCTAGAATATTCACTTCCATCCCTGAGTGGGAAAACTTAATACATTGGTGCAGCATTGATGGGATTACATGAATCTCATGTAACCAAGGCCTACCTAGAAGCATATTGTATGATAACTCAAGATCAAGAACATTTCAAATTGTATCATGGGTCAAAGGCCCAATGATAATTGGAAAACTAATGGTTCCTTTTGATTCTCTTTCCTAATTATCATAGGCTTTGATGGTTATTGCTTCTAGCTAAAGATCTACCATTTTATACCCAAGAAGCTTGATGAGCTTTAGAGACACTATGTTGAGGCCTGATCCATTGTCTATAAGGACACATTTTAATTTATGGAACTTTATATAAACTTCTATGTATAATGGATTATTATGGAGTGGGCCAAGGGAAGACATATCACTTTGGTTGAATGTGATTTGTTAGGTTGGAGCTAGGTGTCCAACCAAAGCTTGAAATTTATTAGGGGATATGTCACTAGCAATAGTGCATTGGGTCAAAAATCATTCAAGATGTTCTTGTGGATTATTGACATTTGCAAAAAATCTAAAATAGAAATTTATACTGGCGTCTTCTGTAATTGTTCTACAATATCAAACTTCTTATCTTGGTCAGGAGTGAATGGTTTATTCTAAGGCTGAACAGTTGGTTAGATGATAGGCAAAGTGGTAGATGGTTGTGGACTTGGGATAGTAATCTTTCACCTTCAAGTTGTGATTTCATAATTGGGATTAAATACTAGACCATTATTACTAACAAATATTGGGAATGATGTGGAACCAGATAGGACAAGTCTCTATTATTGGTGTAATCATATGTGGTCACATGGCAAGGATGAGTTGTTGATATAAGGTCCAAAAGGGGAAGTCCTAGTTTGTTGGTTTGCCTATATACACTCCCAAGTCAAAGAAATATTATCCATGAAATTTGGCTAAATGTTTTTATTTAGTAATGGTCTAGGCTAATTAGTGCTTGGTCTAAGATTAATGGAGATGGTATTAATGCTACCCCCTATAATATGACCTACAACCTTATTGTAGTCATGTGAAACTGTATGTTAGGTTTATTGGTTGTTACCATTCTAACCTTGGTTTTGTCCATTATTTTGTCATTTTGGGTTCTGCTATTGATTCTATTGGTTCAACCTTTGATTTTGATAATATTGATTTTGTTGTTACATTGGCCATTGTTATTGTTGTTGCTGATTATTTTACTGCTACTGATTATTATGTTAGGGGAAGGGGTTTTGATAAATCCAAAGAGTTTGATTGGAAGTGGAAACACCATTATCCAATGTTATCTCCCCATTCTCCAACATATTCTCAATTAAATGCTTGATCTGGACACATCTTCATAGATTATGCTTGTTGACCTGATGATAGTCATATAATTCATTTTGACGGTACCAATCAGGATAAGGAATGCCTTGCAAATAATGCTTTGGTATAGGCTAACTAATTAGATTAGTGATAACAATCTTGAAAAATATAGACTCAATAGGTTCTCCTAGGTCACTAAAGACACAACATGTAGGCATAGTTATCCTAGGAGGGGTACAATGGTAAAGGCTACTATATTTATTGTGTAGGTCTTGGTTTTTGTGCTTACAACATTGGTTAGAGATGTTTTTGGGTAGGAGTAAGATAAAAGGTGGTTCATATGATGTTTTTACCATTTGGACATGATAGGATTTGGTTACTCCATTTCTCACAATATTCCTATTGTGGTTGAATTTCTTCGGTCTTTCTTGGTTATTAGCCTATGCCAGTTGTGATACTTATGCTTGAATGGGATGTTGATATTGTCCATTTTCTTGATTGGTACTTTGATTTTGATTAGTTGAGTTAAGATTTATGACTCCTTTATTTATGAGTGCTCACTCAATCAAGAAACCTTTATCACTGATCTCTTTAAAATTATGTACACATTATAGTTCTAGATGATAAGCTATCTCACTATGCAAATTTTTGGTAAACATAGTAGCTAATTGTTTATCTCATAAACTATGGGTGAAACAACTTGCAAGGGCTCTCTATCATTGTAAATAAGTTATAAGACTCTCACCAACCTTTTGATTTTCTTGTGTTAAGTCCATTAATGAAATCTCATGCTCGAGATTATAGGAAAAGTGTTGCATAAACTTAGCAGAAAGATCATCAAAATTCATTACTAAATTTTTAAGAAACTTTAAAAACCACTCCAAGGCTTGTCTAGCCAAGCTCCTTGGAAACAATAGTAAAAGGTATATGTTGTTATATGCCACTGGTTGACATGCAGCAAAGAATTTGGTCAAATGAGCCTTAGGGTCACTTTTCCCTTTGTATTTATCAAATTTTAGTGGTTTGTATCCTAGAGGAAATGGTATCTACAAATACTCCATGTTGAATGGATAGGAAAACACGTCATCCAATTTAAACTTTTTAGTCTATTTCCTAGCCTAAATAGTAGTAATTGCATCCTTCATCTTTTATAAGAAACTGGAAAGAACATTGGTTTAAGGGAGAATATTGTTAGGTTGTGGAGCTAAAAGCTTCACTGATGCAAGTAGGGAAGGAGGTTGCGAAGGGTTGAGGAGTGTCACAGTCACCGGTGTCGGTCAGGCCAACCAACATCGGCAGGGAAGAGACAGGAAGCAACCGACATCGATCAGAAGTCGACTAGTGTCGGCACCCCCCAAGCAGACAGGGACCAACATCGGTCACCTGTGTCATTTAGACTACAAATGTTATGGGCAGTTAGCTAACGAACCAAGTGTTTGCATGTCAAGAGCCAATTTTAGACTAAGAGCTGGGGATCTAATTATTGTAATTAGGTGTCTAATTATTGTTTGCATGAGATCTATTTAAGAGACTCATTGGTTGTATTGTAAACTTGTGCTAGAGAGTAAGAGAGCAATAATATAAGCTCCTTCAGAGAGAGGAGAGCAATGGTGTGTTCCTCTTGGTGCCACAGTACCAAGTGTGGGTGTTGGATTGGAGAATCAGCAGGGTTCTTCATGTATGTATGATCTTGGTCATCAGGTGAGCATGGCTATGATAGGAGATCTACATGGTAAGTAAGATCATTGATCTACAAGTATATGTGTGTGCAAGGTCAAGGTTCACAGGTGTGCAGAACCAGATTGATTTTCAGGTGTGCAAGATTAGATAGGACAACAACACAACAAAGAGCAAAATCAAGGGGGATCTACTTGGAGTATAGGTGTGTACTCAGAGCAAAGAGGAAGGCAAGGTAGTTCCTTCCATAAGTAAGATCAGATTGAGGTGTAGGTTATTGTAGGTTTAGGGGAGATCTACTTGAAGTGCGTTGAGAACTTGTGGAGTGCGTGGAGCACTTGTGGAGTGCATGGAGCACAAGAGTACTGGCAGTAGTGGATACTGGCTGGTTGGAGGTGAACACCAACTCTGTGTTTGAGTTAGGTGTTGGGACCTAAGAGAGAGAGCTTTGAGGGAAGATTTACTATTTATGCCCTAGAGGTGTGGGAGCCCTAGAGGTGTGTAAGGAAGAAGAAATGTGGCAGCCTTCTTTGTTGTATTTCCTTCTGAAAGAGTTTTAATACAAGTTGTGTATTGTCTCTCATATCATGTGTTATTTTTGAATTTTAGTTACTTGTTGATTTTGGTTAATTTTGCATATTAATTTGCTTGGTAATCAATTGTGTGCTTCCATTGTATTATTTCCCAATAAGTGGTATCAGAGCTAAGGTTGTAGGAAGCAGGGTTTGTGTTTGATTACAGGTCACTCTCAGGGGTTTTTGATTGAGTGGGAGTAGAGCAATGGTAGATCAAAGTAAGCTAAGAATGGAGGAGTTGAAAAGCACAGATGGTCACTTATGATCGTGTGGAAAGAAAGAGCAAGTAAAAGAATATTGTTGGTTGGTAGCAGATCAGCATGAAGGAACTAAAGATGTAGATGTTGCAGGGGTTGTTGCACAGGATGCTCTAGGAGGTTTCTTGGATAAAGTTGAATCTTGGATAATAGATTTTATTGCCTCTTTCCATGCAGCCCCAGGGAAAGGAGCTGGTGAGCCTTGTCAGATTATTGGCAAAGGGGAAGTGAAGCTAAAATCGTAGGCAGCCAACACATGGGTGTTGAAGGAGGTCATGCGGGTCCTAGGTTTGGAGATGTGGCTAATTTCTTCAAAAAAATTGGATGATGAGAGATGCACAAGAACTCTCACAGTGGATGCACTTGAATTAGCTGGTGGTAAGAAAATAGGTACTCTTTATCTACTTATTTATATTATTGATTCTTCTTCTATTATAGAGACGTGGCTTTGTAGGCTTGGCCACATGAGCAAGAAGGAGATGCATGTTCTTAAGTGAAAGACAGATGTGTTTGACAGGCTTAAGAACTGGAAAGCCTTGGTGTTTATGGAGGAGATGGCAGATAGAGACCAGTGGATGGGGTTGGATACTTCTGAGTAGGGCAGTTTGGACATGGGTTTTGATTCAAAGGAGCTTGTGGGTAAAAAGTCATCACTCACAGGTGAACACAGGTACCAGCATCAGTAAAAAAACCAATGTCAGTAGTAGGTAAGACTGACATCGATCAGGAGGACCAACATCGGTAGAAGGAGGACACCAACGTCGGTAGGGTTGGTAGTCAGGATAGACACATGGAACTGACGTCGATTGGATGCAGACTGTGTGGTGATTGAGGTCGGTCACTATAACAGATTTTGGGTGGACAGCACGCTGTCAAGGAGTCTCAAATGCCCATATGGAGGACTAAAGGTGGTAAGTAAGCCTCAAATTCATTGTTCCTCTTCTTTATACTCGTTGCTTATTGTAGAGTAGGAAGGATCCAAGAAACAGTGGGAGCGTGGCAGGAATATGATGCAGAACCAAGCGGAGACTTGGTAGGGTTGCCAGCTGATATGAAAGCATAGAGACAAATGGATTTCTTAGTCGAAGAATAGAGTGAACAGACATGTGAGATGAAAGACCAGGTCATATGGTCTTGAGGAGCTTCAGGACAGTGGTACAGGTTTGACAGGTAGAGGACGAAGCATGGCTTCAGTCAATGTCAGGATAACTACTATGGTTTGTCTTACGAGGTGGATGATGAGTCATGACATCATTTTATTACTGTATGTGGATGGTATGTTTGCTAGTAGGATTATACATACAGGGTTTTGTTGAGCTAAGGGTAAGATTAGTTTAGTGATTTTCTATGAAGAATTTGGAGCAGCAAAATTCTTTGGCATGGGAGACATGGGAGATCACAAGTTGATTTTGTCTCTAGTGGGAGCTGATGTGAATCAGGTGTTGGCGAGGTTCATTATGCAGGATGCAGAATTAGAGCACACTAAGGGCTAGACAGTTCAGTGTCCAAAATCACATGAGGTCTGGTATAGACCTGAGTTTTCCCAAGCAATGGGTTTTGTCAGAGAGTTAGGAGCCAATTCGGGGAAGTGGGTTCTCAGGGATTTGAGAGGGACCAGCAGCAGGGTTTCATGTTATGTAGGGTTAGGACTTCACTACATGGGTTTGTAGGTTCAGATGTGGCAGGATACTCGAATGACAGGAGGTGCACCATAGGGTGTGTGGTGGGTTGTCTTTAGGGTTGATCCTAAAGAGGGATACAAGCTAGGAAATAGATTAGATGGGGTATAGGTACAGGTACAGTGTAGCTGTTTATCTCCAAGTGGGAGATTATTACGTTGTGGAGCTAAAAGCTTCACTAATGCAAGCAAGGAAGGAGGTTGTGAAGGGTTGTAGAGTGTCATAGGTGCAGATGTCGATCAGGCCAACCAATGTCAGTAGGGAAGAGACAGGAAGCAACTGACATCGGTCAGAAGTCGGCCTGTGTTGGCACCCCCTAGGCAGACAGGGACCGACGTCGATCACCTGTGTGGTTCAAACTATGAATGTTACAGGCAGTTAGCTAATGAACCAAGTGTTTGCATGTCAAGAGCCAATTTTAGACTAAGAGCTGCAGATCTAATTATTGTAATTAGGTGTCTAATTATTGTTTGCATGAGATATATTTAAGAGACTCATTGGTTGTATTGTAAACTTGTGCTAGAGAGTAAGAGAGCAATAATATAAGCTCTTTCAGAGAGAGGAGAGCAATGGTGTGTTCCTCCTAGTGCCACAGTACCAAGTGTGGGTGTTGGATTGGACAATCAACAGGGTTCTTCATGTATGTATGATCTTGGTCATCAGGTGAGCATGGCTATAATAGGAGATCTACATGGTAATTAAGATCATTGATATGTAAGTATATGTGTGTGCAAGGTCAAGGTTCACAGGTGTGCAGAACTAGATTGATTTACAAGTGTGCAAGATCAGATAGGACAGCAACACAACAAGGAGTAGAATCAAGGGGGATCTACTTGGAGTACAGGTGTGTACTCAGAGCAAAGAGGAAGGCAAGGTAGTTCCTTCCATAAGTAAGATCAGATTGAGGTACAGGTTGTTGCAGGTTCAGGGGAGATCTACTTGAAGTATGTTGAGTACTTGTGGAGTGCGTGGAGCACTTGTGGAATGTGTGGAGCACAAGAGTACTGGCAGTAGTGGATACTGGCTAGTTAGAGGTGAACACCAACTCTGTGTTTGAGTTGGGTGTTGGGACCTAAGAGAGAGAGCTTTGAGGGAAGATTTACTGTTTATGCCCTAGAGGTGTGGGAGCCCTAGAGGTGTGTAAGGAAGAAGAAATGTGGCATCCTTCTTTGTTGTATTTCCTTCTGAAAGAGTTTTAATACAAGTTGTGTATTGTCTCTCATATCATGTGTTATTTCTAAATTCTAGTTACTTGTTGATTCTGGTTAATTCCACATATTAAGTTGCTTGGTAATCAATTGTGTGCTTTCGTTATTTTATCCCAACAAATATTGGTTTGGGTAGATGGCTGAGAGGTCATAATTGGGACACTTTCACTAGGGTATGATGGAGATACAAGTTGAGGTACATTGGTTTGGTTAGGGAATGAACTAGGAATATACATACGTAGATTAGGATGTACTTGAAATTGCACATTTGGTTATGCAATATTCTTGTTTGGTTTTCTAATAAAGGTTTAAATGGAGGATTTTATGGTTGGAATGGAGGGATATAACTATACTATGCCTGCTTTGGTTTAAAAGGGACATGCTACTAACTAATCAAACCTTGATGTGGAGTAGGAACTTGTGGACCAAGACCTTGTCTCTGAATTTGTGGCACATTTTGAACCAAAAGTTGTCTAGTAAGTACTTGAGAAATATGAGAACCTCATTATTTCATGAATCCCTATGGGGAAGTGAAAATAGGTTGCATATTTGATATCTATCATTGACCAATATTTACACATTGTTGACTAGTCATTGCTTGGTTTTGAATTGGAATATTAGTCTACAACTGAAGAGGTATGTTTGTCATTACCTGGAGAGGTGGAACATTAGTTACCCTTGATTGAGGTGGTAGTGTATTTTTCCTCTATTACATTGATACACTAGATTATGCCTACTGTTATGGAATACTACTCGTTACTTACTGAGTATTAGGATCCATCACAGTCTATCATTGAGGCATGACATTAGTCATTGTTTGAGTACCTAATCTCATAGGTTGTACATTTGAGGAAACAACCAGTTGAGGTTGGGGTGTAAAAACTCCTATACTCTAGTATGATGATCTATTCATGGGATTAACTATAGGCACATGTTGTTGGATAGTTGTTTGTGCATTAGTACCAATTTGATCAAGATTGGATGTTGTTTTCACATTGTCCACTACATTTGGCTCACTATTCTATGTAGAGGTTGAAGACACTTCTTCAATAATAGGCATATTCATCAAGTTATCTATCGAATCAGTTTGTAAAAATGGGTTGAAACTCAAATTATCTTGTCTAGTTAACTCTATCAACACTCCTTTTGAAGGAACTAGGTCAATAAGAGTCTTATTCACCATGTTCATTTGATTGAAATTACATGCTAGATTTAGGTAGGTTTGATATGTTGTC
This sequence comes from Torreya grandis, assembly GCA_037957365.1. Classification (NCBI taxonomy): domain Eukaryota; kingdom Viridiplantae; phylum Streptophyta; class Pinopsida; order Cupressales; family Taxaceae; genus Torreya; species Torreya grandis. The sequence goes on from JARHVA010002126.1 coordinate 797,399, forward strand.
TATATTTGGTTAAAGTGATCTTCCATGATATTTTTTCTTCGATTAGATATATTAGGGTCTTGATACGTTGTTTGGATTAGAGCCATAGGATTTATAGAAGAATCATGTTGATTGTAAATGATATTGTGGGGCACTCTCACTAGACGTAGTAAATTTTTATGAAAGAAGTCTGTTGGAAACTTGGCCCGTACCTCTATGGCTCTAACCAAAATCTCATCTTTGTTATCTAATAAATGTTTCTAAAAAATGGATCATATGTGGAGGCCATATTAGTAGAATATGACTATTGAAGAACTGGATAGTCCACTATGGGTATTGTAGCTAAGTATTGTGTAGTTTATTCTTTGTCTTGTTCTGAATAAGGTGGTGTGTTAACCAAAGAGTTAGCTAATATATATTGGTTGTGTGCCCCTAATTGAGAATTATAAGAGGGATAAGAATCCATCTCATAATCAATATTATCCATGTAGGGGTCTTGCACCATTTCTTCCTACGCAACTACATTACTAATCCTCAGATTATACATGAGTCCACTACAAGTATGGGAATACATATTGGGATCCATAGTCAATGATTTGTGATAAAAGGTCAAAGAGTTATACAAACTCTAAAAAGCATAGAATATAAAATAGATGATGTTCTAACTTGGTCTCGATTCATCAAAAGGATCAAAAGGTTTATGGAAAGATCTGTGAGGAAACAAGCTAGCATGAAGCATCTAACATTTCACTATTCATACAAAGATAAGCAAGTAAATGGACCAAAAATTAAAATGTCAAACTCTAAGGTCAAAGTGTTCAAATCAATCTAATCTAGAAATTTAAAAGTTGCTAGGTATTTTGGCCAAATGCAACATCAAAATCTAGGCTCAAACAAGGCATGCGCTAGGACTCTTGGCCAAATGACATCAAAAGCTAGACTTTGAAATACGTGAAAGTTTTAATCTAATAGATTTGAAACACTTCTAACAAACACTAGGAATTTAATTCTTGGACATGAACTTGATCAACTAGGTATAAGGTATGAAATAGAAGGCACTTTAAAGATAGTTTATTTTCTCATAAATAATGTTATAAACTTGGTTCTTTTGACAAATAAGCTAGAAAAAAGTGAAAAGTATAACTATGCTAGATAGAAGATCACAAATGTACACTTAGATTAGTTTGAAAATGTAGGAACAAATTTATATGCAAGAGGGTCTATGAAACAATATTTAAATTTTTTTGGGTAGTGTAATGATGCTACACCACCCAAAAGGTGTGACAAAAAATTTTGTTTCAAAAACTCTTTAAGGCAAAGATAATTTCATAATTTTGATAGCATAACACTACTTTTCTTGACTCAAAATGTTTTGGTGCATAGACTCAAAGTGCAAGTGTTTAGCACAAAATGACTTAAGTCTATCAAGTGATGACAATGATTATGAGTCTTAAACGGCCTTTAACCCAAATTGAAAATTAAACCTAAGTTCCCTCAAGTTTAGTGAAAATGGCGAACCCAATTAACAAATCAACCCTATAAACTTAAAACAACTTTGGTAAAGGTCTAGACTCAATTAGGGAGCATAATTATGCTAAAGTGGATGATATGACTCCCAATCCTTTGATAAAATTTGAACAAGGTAAATTTAATGTCTTACATGGGTAGCATAACGCTTCTTTATTCAAAGGAAAATGAGGACCATGTGTTTGGTTTTGAATTGTTTGTTTACACCAAGTTTTGACTTCAAACAAGACTTTAATATAGGACAAGACCAACTAATTAATCACTCTTAGATCCTAAACTAACAAGGTTACTTGGTATTATTAGAATCCATCAATATACATCATTTGAGAGAGGATTTTAAGTGTTCATCCAAAAGTAAATATGTATTATATAGTAGGGTTTTTACACCCCCTCCTCTCAATGATAGTACTACAACATAGACCTTGAGGTGCACCTTGCACCAACAATACTTTTATGGCAAGCAGGGATTTATCTACGATCTAACATGTTTTTGAACGTTCTATGGGAATCAATTGCATAATTACTTTCACGCTAAAAAATTCAAAATAAAATCATGGATTTTGGGTCTGTATCAGTTAGCTTGTTACAAAAAGGTCTAGTCCTTTTTGCAACTACTACATACTATTGTTCACTCAGTGTAGTGTGATGTCCAAAGTGCCACTACATCATATGTCTAACTCTAACTAGGAGCCAAATGAATTCAATGCTGAGAGGTGAAACCTCAGGTCAAAGCTTCCCTAAATAACTCATTGGAGGTGATGAAGTCCCCCTCACAAGCCAAGTTTACATAAAAACAAAGAAAGCATGAAAGTAGAAAGACTTTAGGGTCATTTTCAAGGTCACCCAAACTTTGATGAGTTTTTGGGGAGTGCTTTACATGACTTTCTTTCTAAACCTTAGATTAGGCTAATTTCAATAGGAATGGAACTTTTGATTCCAAGGGTTCCCTAAAGGGGAAAAATGGAAGAACATACACGCAACATCCCTATTTTTTCCAAACAAATATTTAATCTAAACAACTACGTAAATATAAAAAGCTTTGAAAAGGTGATTTCATTTTTAAGCCCAAATGAAAAATGAGGTGGTGTTCATTTGAGCCCTTGGTCTTGGCTGCAAACTTTGAAAAATTTCACCATAAACATCTAATTTTTTTTGTTAAACACCAAAACAAGGTTCCTAATTGATTTTTAAGCATGCAAAAGGTGATCTAAAACATGTTTTTAGAAACTGTCAAGCTTGGTCCTACAACAAAAATGTTAGCACATCCTTTAACATTAAATCTCTTTTAGGTTTGAAATAATGAACTTTAAAAAAAGAGCTATTTGGTCTGTCTTTTAAGAAAAACATAGTGATCGACGTCAGTTGTATAACTGATGATGGTTACATTTTATAACCGATGATAGTTATCTAATAGACATCGGTTATACCAATGTGACTGACAAAAACTATCCATCTGATATCAATTTTACTAACCAATGTCAATTATTGTGTAAACACATGACAAAGAAAAATGGCAAAACAAAGTTAGAAAATCAATATGCAAGAGTTTTAATGATCCAAATAAAGATTTTAAAGCTGAAAAATATTCTTCTAGTCCCATCAGGTGTGCTATTATCTAATCTAGGAATTTGACTCAAGAGACGATGGTTAGTATGATGTTCTAAAATGAAAACAACATGAAAGAAAAACTCTAACTATCATAACATCTCTAGGCCTAGACACTAGGGAGAGATTAGTTAACAAATATGAATAAAACACATAACTAAAATGTAAAATAAACCTCTTTTACCTTCCTTGGATGCTCTAAAATTCTTGTTGTAGTGGTTTACTTGGATTGTGCTATTGAAGTCCTTGGCAATGGAAGCTTGGCTACTTCCACCTCTCCTTAGCACCTTTGGCTTTTGGCTTGGCTTGGAATCAATTTGGCATGGTTAAACTAATTGAAATGGCTTCTTGAAGATATTTTTGCATTATAACTTTGCACAAATTAAGCTTGGAAATGATGTTCATGGCCTCTCTATTTACATATTTTTGAGAATGTCTAGAATCAACCTAAACCATCCATCCTGAGATTGAGATGTGTGGTTGATGATTAATTCAATTTTTTAGAATTAAGTTTAATTATCCTCATCATGAAATTGGAAGAAATGGCAATTAAGAGGCAATTAAGAGGCATGGAAGAAATGGCAATTAAGTTTAATTATCACTAGATTTTTTTGTTGTTTGATCTTGAGAGTAGTTACCATTTGATTAGGCTATAGATTGCAAGCTATTTTTATTTGATCTTTGATTTTCTCTTCATCAAGTAGTGAAGAACTTTTGTGCTCAGCTATTGGTGCCTCAATGAGGTTTTCACCAATAAAGTTGTCTTGATTGTCTCATAGTGCCTTTGAGAAGGTTTCACTAATGAACATTGGCTTTTAACTTTGATTTTCTTCTAGTGCTTATGAAAAATTTTCACTAGAAGATGTTGAGTTCTGACTTTAATTTTCCCATAGCACCTTCAAAAAGGTTTCACTAAGAGAGTGTTCTTTTGCTACATGAATGTGGTCTTGGCCTCCTTGATCTTCTTCAACTACTATGTCACCATGGATGCAGTTTAATAAAGTGTGATTTTATCGATCCCAATCAACACTGATGAGAGATGGAATATCAATAATATGGCTATGTCAGTTGATGATAATGGCCTATGGAATGGTAATAGAATGGGGAAAGGCTACACAATCCTTGTAGAAGATACTAGGATATCTTGTGTTGAAGCTAAAGTACTCATCCTCAAAAACTGTAAAAGGATCACAAATATATTCAAATTGATTTGCAAGGCATATATAACCAATGTTGTAATAGTCATGAACATATTCTATATTTGAATCTGATTTGAACTCAATAGACTCTAAATTTGATGTTGAGACTAATGTTGATTCTAATTTTGATGCTAAATTTGATATTGGTTCAATAATAAAACCTAACTCTAACTATGATTCTTCATCTGATGGGTACTCTGTTATAATGATATCTTGATGAATGCTTGGTATTGGACAAGTAATGGCCTATGATGCCATAATGGGCTCCATAAAGACTAGTTTGTCAAAATGGAACTCCTCTAAGATGGGAAAAAGGTCAAGAGATAATTTTTTAGAGACTCATTTGTCAATAGGAGGCTCTTAAAAAATATGCATATAGTTGAGGTAATGATTTGCCTAAAGGTAGTTATAATCATTAAGAAGTGACTCAACAAAGAATATCTTGTTAGAGTGAGACTCCTCGACAATTAGTATAGGATCAATAGGTGATTCATCACAAGTTGACTTATCACAAGTGGTTGATTCAACAAAAATATCTTAGATTGGCTAGTTTTCTTGGCCTTGGCTCCTAATGAATTAGAAAATATCAATTTTGAACATAGTTTGGTCTTTGAATGATTGGATCGATTGAGGCTTGGATTGGATTAGTACTAAATAAGGAATGGCCTATAGTTGGATAATGATAGGGCATTGGAGAGTATGATTATTTACATGAGCCAAAGGAAAAAGTCCTGAGATGGTAATGATAGGGTGGTTGGATCTTGATTGCTCACACAAGCCAAAGGACTAGGTCTTAGGATGATGAAGGGGCATTGTAGAGCATGGTTTATCACACAAGCCAAAGGATGAGGTCTAGGAATGGTAATGGTATTCCTTGGATATTGTAGATCTTGATATCTCATATAATCCAAAGGAGGGTTATGGGTAGTCGATGATTAGATAAAAAAGGATGTCATGGAACTTGATTTCTTGCACAAGCCAAAGCATCAAAGTCCTCTTGATAAACCATATCATTCCAATCTTGAGTTGGATCATAAGCTAGTTCTTGGTTGTGTTCTATGTGCTGATTATTGTAAAGAGGGTATAGATCTATATCCCAAATGAAATTATCCATAATTGGGTCTTCAAAGTCCTCCTCATAAACCTCTTCATACTAATAAATGTCTTGAGTTGGATCGTAAGCTAGTTCATGACTTTGTTCCCATGAATGATTATTATGAGGTGGATAGAAATCTATCTCATAAACCATATTATCATCATTGAGGCCTTGACTAAAGCCATAAAAGTCATTTTGTATGACCATTATATCATAATTTATATTATACATGACTCCACCATAGGTGTAGCTAGACATATCTGTATAAATGATGAAAGCTTTGAAAATGAAAAAGGCTTAAAGTTCTACAAACTCCAAAAAACTATGTCTAAAGGACAAATGGTTCAAACTTGGTCGAAGGTGGACCTATATCTCCAATGTGGTCTAAAAGTGGAGATATATATCCAAAATGATTTATGTTAAGACTTGGCATAAAATAGTCTAACATCAAATGTCTAATATCGAATGTCATACACACAAAAGGTCAAGCATCTAAACAAAAACCAGCATGTCAAAGGTATAGGTCAAAGTGTCCCAAACAAGGTCTAAACTAGGAAAGGGGAAAAGAGTCGCTACGTCTTTTGTCTAAATGTGGAGTCAAAATATAGGCTCAAACAAAGTATGTGATAGGACTTTTGGCCAAATGACGTCAAAACCTAGACTTGAAACAAAGGATTGATGCGAATTTAATCTAATAAGTTTGGAAACAACTTTGACATAGGCCCAACAAATGGAATCAAACATAAAAATGATCAATTAGCATAAGGCATGGGGCAAAATGCTCTTGAAGAAAGACTATGTTATCCCAAATAAAGTCACAAACACTGATGAAGATAGGCATTGAATAAATAAACCATAAATAGTTTTCAAAATTGGATAATTAATTAACCAAAGTTATGCAACTCTAAAGAGAAAGATATGTGTATCAACCCCATGAATTAAGGCCTAAATGAAAATCAATCAATTTTTGAATCTAAACTTAACAAGGTTAATTTAAAAATCAATGTTGAAAACAAGTATTTTATCAAACAAGCTAGACAAGATTAGACAACATGACAAAAATAAACAAGGTTCAAATGGCTAATGTGACATGGTTTGAAACAAATGGATTTTGGCATAATAGTAAGAAAAATTTGAAACAAATTGAGAATCCTAAAGGCATAAGCATACTAAAATGATGTGATCAATGTTATGTTTCAAATACTCAAAGGCAAAATGGTTTGATATGATTTTAGCAATGTAACACTACCCTCTGCAACTCAAATGACACACACATAAACAAGTTTAGAAAAAGTTTCAAGGCATAAGTGTGGTGTAAAATGATAGCATAATGTCTCTTTAGACAAAAGAGTGACATATAAATAATTTGATTTTGACATGGCTTATGAACAAACAAACAAGTTATAGTCTCAAAACATACCAAGCAAAAATAACTAAAATACACTAAGTATAATCGTCTAAATCCTAACAAGGGTATGGCAATGTTTAGTTGACTAAAATAGAAAGATTTCAAATGTTTTTAGGGGAATCAATTACATAATGAATTTCACATCAAATGATGAAAAATACAAACATGAAAACTGGGTGACCATAGCATTGGCTAGTTACAAAAAGGTCTAGTCCTTGTTGTAACCACTACATCCTATTATTCGCTCAGTGTAGTGCAATGTCTAAATGACAATACATCCTTGTGAAACTCAAAAAGAGTGGATGAAGTCAATGCCTAGAGATGAAACCATAGGTCAAAGCTTCCCTAAATAATTCATGGGAGATAATGATGTCCCCCTCACAAGCAAAGTTTGCATGAAATAAAAGACCAAAATAGAAAGACTTTAGGGTTGTTTTCAAGGTAACCCAAACTTTGACAAGATTTTGGGGAGTGCTTTAGATGATGTTCTTTCTATGCAATGGACTAGGAAAAAAATTTAAATAAGGAAAGCACTTTTGATTCCAAGGGTTCCCTAAAGGGGATAATTGGAAGAGCATACACACAGCATCCTTATAGTTTGTGAGAACAAAGTGCTAATTGAAACAAGTAGTGAACACAAAAGTTTTGAAAGATGAGTTCATTTTTAAGCACTAAATTCAAAATATTGGGTGGTGTTCATTTGACCCCTTGGCCTAAAATTTATAAAATGGTAAAATATTACACAAAAAGAAAGACCACACGAAGCAATAAAGACCTAAGTTCAATTTAAGCCCAAATTGAAGATTCAAAACTTAATCTAGATTTATGATTAAAACACCAAATTTAAAATGTTGCAAGAGTTATGATGTGTTTTAAAGGCACTAAATGAAATGTATCTAAGACTTAGCCAAATCTTAGGTTCATTTTAAGCACTAAATCAAAATGTGTGAAATCAAACATGTTCATTTTAAACCCAAATAAAAGTGTGTTTGGTTAGTCAAAATCATTCAAACCAACTTCTAAACTAGTCTCTCAACTTACAAAAACATAAATATAAGGGCCTGATTTGAAGCACTTAAGAGTTTGAGAAAATGACATTAAGAATTTTAGCTCTCAAGTTGATAGTTGAGTTGGGTTGATAGTCAAACTAGGTTGGATAGGTGAGTTGGGTTGATAGGTGAGTTAGGTTGACAGGCGAGTCAAGTTGGATAGGCAAGTTGGGATGAACTAGAGTTAAGTTGGGATGAACCAAAGCTAAGTCAGGATGAATCAGAGCCAAGTTGGGATGAACTAGAGCTGAGTCAGGCTAAACCAGAGTAAAGTTAGGATGAACTAGAGCTGAGTTGGGATGAACTAAAGCTGAATTGGGATGAACTAGAGCTGAGTCAGGATGAATCAACACTGAGTTGGGCCAAACTAGAGCTAAGTTGGGCCATCTATAGAATAAAACTATGGTTTATAAAAATGGACTTTTTTTTCTCAAATTTTTACTTTCTTTGCTTCCATACTCTAAGAGCCTACATGACAATAGTTAGTAGGTTAATTTTAAAGGCTTTATGAGCAGATATATGGGTTGTGGTCCCATCGAGCATGCCATTATGTGAACTAAGAATTTGATGATGAAGGGAAGATTAGTATTGTGTTAGTAGATAAATAAAATCAAAAGCACACTAAACTAACACTTTCATGCCTAGTGTTAAGGATGGGATATATTGAGAGGGGGGGTGAATAAGTATATCATATATCTTATAAAACTTTCCCTTAATCAAATTTCACTTAATCAAACATTCAAGATATGCAATAAAACTCAAACAATAAACACCACACAAGATAGAGAGAGACACCAGATATAATGTGGAAACCCAATGTGGGAAAAACCATGGAGAACAATCTAAGGTATATGAATGAGCACCAAACCAAACAATATTTTCAAGCACCAACTTGTACGATCACCAAACTCTTTGCTGAGCACTAACCCAGAAACTATTCATGAGCACCAACCCACATGAGCGCCAACCCAGCAACTATTCATGAGCACCAACCCACAGGAGCACAAACCCCTTTATCGAGCACCAACCTAGAAAAATTTTGTGAGCACTAACCCACAGGAGCACCAACCCCTTTGCCAAGCACCAACCCAACAATAATTCATGAGCACCAACCCATAGGAGCACCAATCCCTTTGCCAAGCACCAACCCCTTTGTGTATACCACACAACTATCTCTTAATGTTGTTATCTCAAAAAATGATAGTTCATTACAACATCTCTTTCCTCTCTCTCACCTTTGCTCTTCTAAGCTAGATATAACAAATACAAATCATATTCATCTCTCACAAAACTCTTTTAAGCTAGATATTACAATATCAAATCAACCTCTATCTCTCATATTACAAATGGCTTCTCAAGCCTTTATTTATAGCTTTCCAAATGACCTTTGGCCTTCCCCATTTGTGACCCTTCAATCCTCATGGAAAATGATGCCAAACTTGTATGACCCTTCATATCCTTGCCTTTGAAAAGTCATGTGGTGACCCTTCATGAACAAAAATGTCCTTCCCTCTTTTGTCCTTATCTTGGTGACTTTTTGTATTCCTCAAAGTGTCCCTTCATGAGAAATTATGCCCTTCCTCTTTTGTCTTCACTTGGTGACTCTTGGAATTCCCCAAGATGACTCTTCATGGGAAAATGCATCCCATCCTTCTTTTGTCTTTACCCCTTGGCTCTTTGACTTCTCCATGGGCCATTATTTTGTCTCATATGCAACCAAAAATATATTCATTAATATTAAATAAATATTAACTCATATTAGCCAAAATATATCTATTAAAAACATCATTAAATGCAATGAGGCCTTTATCACTAATAATGCTAGACCTTTGACATCAATGACAATATTTCCAGCAATCTCCCCCTTTGTCATTGATGACAACCTCAATCCTGAAACTGCCACATCTTATCACCTACACATACTATCATCTAAAAATATACAGTAACTCCCCCTTATTGTAGCAACCTTTACCTATTCCCTATACCTATTTTTGCACTTGTACTTGTACATGTTATTCTCACCCTTTGACATCAATGGAAAAGGGCCTACCTAGAGCTAACACTTCACTCCCCCTCAACTGATGTTGAACATCAATGGCAGGAAGTAATAGAAATTACTCCCAACTCCTCTTACAGATCTTTGAATGTATCCTTTGATCATGCCTTTGAGAAGATATCTGATAAATCATTGCCTGTCCTTTGAGAATTTGAAATCAACTCATTTGAATATTTTCTTCTAATCTCACAACCTTTTACATAAAACTTTAATGTGTATCCCTAAACACATATTTGACTTACACTCAATAGATTATGCTTAAAAAACATTCTTAGCTTTGGTTCTACTAATATCCAAACTTAAAGTACCTTTTCTGGCTATCTTAGCAGTGGTTTAATCTTCAAATTTCATTATGCCACCATTGATCTTCTTTACTCTTATCTCCTGTCATATGCCTCAAACATCCGCTATCAACGAACCATGGTTGATCTTTATTTCTTACATGCAAAGCTGTTTGCACCAATATAGAATCTTCAGGTTGTTTCTTTTGCCATGAACATGTCTAAACCTTCTTCCTGATGAATGGAGCTTTGAAACTCTGATCCTTCTTCTTGATAAATGGAGCTTTGAAACTCTGATCCTTTTTCATTGAATCTGCATGAGTATCCTTCTTCTTATTTCTAAAAATATTAGCTCTTTTTCAACATTCTAATTTATTATGACCATAATCATTTGAAACATTTCATATGCAAGAATCATTCTAATAGCCTCAAACCTTAACATTGGTGCAAAAATTTCTTCAAAAATCTATTCCCTCAAAAGATATACAAATTAAATTTTCAACTCACCTTCTTTTCATGGAACATAGCCAAGACCCAATAGCATCCACCATGCTTCAATTTTTCTTAAACGTGTCTCCTTGAAGCCTAGAAGAGACACCCCACACAAAAGGGTCCTAGAAACAAATCTTAGGAGATTTCCACATCTCCTCTATTTCTTCCTTGATCTTCTTGTGTTTTTCTTTTAGAATCCATTTAAGCATGTCTAACATTTTTGACTTACAAACCTCAACATTTATGATGTTTTTCATCTTCTCAACTTTTACAACTATCTTATCTTGACAAAGCTCATGCTCAAATGTAACAAGAGATTCTTCACAATCCTTCTTATCTAATTCTTTTTCTACTATAGCAAGTAATTCATTCTCACTCTTAAACTCAACCTGATCAACCTTTACTATTTTAGGTCTCCAAACTTGAATTTGACTCTTCTCATATTTTCTAGGGGATCTATATCCTTTGACATTCCTTGAATATCTCTTTACTTTATTTTGACATAATTTGTCAATATGGCCAACCTTATGACAACAAAAGAAAACAATATTTCTCATACCTTTTTCTTGAATGTGACTGAGATCTCCCTTTGACTGATTGCTTCTCCTCATACAGTCTCTTGCCCTATGACCAACATGATGACAAACAAAGCAATGGCCATGAAAAAGAATTTGAAAACTTGAAAGCATTGGGCTTCCTGATTGGCTTCTTTGATTTGACTTCAAAACTTACATCCTTCTTTCCTTGGACTAATATTTCATGATCTTTCTCAACCTTGATTATAAGCTTCTCATGATTACCCTTTAAAGAACCTAACTAAGCCTTCAACTAATTACACTCTTCTTCTCTTGATTTCAAACTTGAATTTGCAACCTCTAACTAATTCTTAAGATCCTGAATAAATATCTTATTTTCTTTTTCTTCTATATCCAACTTAGAATCCAAGATACACACCTATTCTTTAAGAGCTTCAACCATAGATTTCAACTCTTGATTCTCCTTCTTTAGCAGCTTGGTCATCTTGTGCTTTTCCTTGATCTACCTTCAAGCTGTTAAACCCTTTCTGAAGAAACCTGCTCTGATACCAATTGTTAAGCACAGGATATACTGAGAGAGGGGGTGAATCAGTATATCATATATATTATAAAACTTTCCCTTAATCAAATTCCACTTAATCAAACATTCAAGATATGTAATAAAACTTAAACAATAAACACCACACAAGATAGAGAGAGACACCAAATATAATGTGGAAACCCAATGTGGAAAAAACCACGAAGAACAATCTCAAGTATATGAATGAGCACCAACCCAAACAATATTCGTAAGCACCAACTTGTAAGAGCACCAACCCCTTTGCTGAGCACCAACCCAGCAATTATTCATGAGCACCAACCCACAGGATCACCAACCCCTTTGCTGAGCACCAACCCAGCAACTATTTGTGAGCACCAACCCCTTTGTTGAGCACCAACCCAACAACAATTCATGAGCACCAACCCCTTTGCCGAGCACCAACCCAACAACTATTCATGAGCACCAACCCTTTTGTGTATACCACACAACTATCTCTCAATGTTGCTATCTCAACAAATGATAGTTCATTACAACATCTCTTTCCTCTCTTTCACCTTTGCTCTTTTAAGCTAGATATAACAAATACAAATCTTATTCATCTCTCACAAAACTCTTCTTAGCTAGATATTACAATATCAAATCAACCTCTATCTCTCATATTACAAATGGCTTCTCAAGTTTTTATTTATAGCTTTCCAAATGACCTTTGGCCTTCCCCATTTGTGACCTTTCAATCCTCATGGAAAATGATGCCAAACTTGTATAAGCCTTCATATCCTTGCCTTTGAAAAGTCATGTGGTGACCCTTCATGAGCAAAAATGTCCTTCCCTCTTTTGTCCTTATCTTGGTGACTTTTTGTGTTCCTCAAAGTGTCCCTTCACGAGAAATTATGCCCTTCCTCTTTTGTCTTCACTTGGTGACTCTTGGAATTCCCCAAGATGACTCTTCATGGGAAAATGCGTCCCATCCTTCTTTTGTCTTTACCCCGTGGCTCTTTGACTTCTCCATGGACCCTTATTTTGTCTCATATGCAACCAAAAATATATTCATTAATATTAAATAAATATTAACTCATATTAGCCAAAATATATATATTAAAAACATCATTAAATGCAATGAGGCCTTTATCACTAATAATGCTAGACCTTTGACATCAATGACAATATCTCCAACACCTAGTTACCAGGGTGAGCTTAATAACAAAAATAAATGAAAAACACAACTAAAAGGTAAGGAAAAAAAAGAATCCTTCACCTTCCTTGGATGATCCAAATCCTTTGTTGTAGTGGCTTGTTTGGTTTGTACTCATGAAGTTTGCATCAATTGAAGCTTGACTACCTCGATCTCTCCTTGGCACCTTACTTGGATTTGGCTTCAATATTTTGGCATCATAACCTTGGCATGTGATAGCTCTTTGGAATTAATTTGGCATGGTAACTTTACACAAGTTAAGCTTAAAATTCATGTGTCAATGCCTCTTATTTATAGAATTTTGAAAATGGATAGAATCAACCTGAACTAGCCATCTGAAGATTGAGATGTGTGGCTAAGGGTTAATCCAATTATGTAATTAAAAACCATAAATATGCTCATCAATATTTGGGATAGAGGGGCATTTAAGAGGCATGGGAATCATTGATAATACATGGGAGGGGTTAACCTTGGTATTTTATGCATTTATGGCCTAGGGATGTCTTCCCAAGAAATGATGTCACCTGATGATGAAGATATTCAGTATTCATTTCTAAAAATAAGTATTCAACAAGTTTCCATAGAATTATTAATTAGGCCCTAGTTTGGTTTAATTAGTTCTTAAGCATAATTAAGCACTTTGTGTACAAATTACTCAAATTGATTAAAATGACTTATTATTGGTTTAAAATTTACTTGAATTAGAATTAGAATGTAATGTTAGATGCATTAGATCTATTATCCTATTTAGGATGTTTCCCAACACTAAATAACAAAGGCATGCATCTCTTGCAAGAGATTTGATAGAAAAGAGCAATCCAAAGCACCCAAGTGCAAAATTAGCATTTTGACTCGAAATGGTTTGATTAAATTTAGCTAGCCCATAAATTACATTATCCTATTTAGTGATATCCTTGCCAAAATTAACACTTGAATATATCAATTTCAAATCATTTAATGTGTTTTAGTGTTTTTAGGATAAATTGTACATTTTGGTGGAAATTGGTCAAAATCCTAGTTGGAGGTTATCAGTGGCTAGATTTAGGTGTCTACACATATACCTTGTTAAGTCCTCTTAATTGATTAATCCTTCTCCCATGGTCCCATGATAACTCATCCATTGAGACTGTTCAATAATCACTTGCTCTATAACCAAAGATATGACAAGAAAAATAATAACCATTGAAATATTTGGAATACCTCATTGTATTAGGTTTCCTATTGGTCTCTTTATGTTGGTCCTCTTGAATTGTTCTAAATGTTCATGCTCTTTATCACACTTGTTCATCTTGTTTATGAGCTTCTCATGTTCATCCATCAAGTAATCTAGCTCTATCTTCAAGTGATCATACTCAAATTATTTTGATCTAAACTTTGTATTCGCAGCTTCTAAGTGATTCCTAAGATCCTTGATGGTCTTCTCATCCCTTTTGGATTTTTTGACCATGTCATTCTTTAAGGTACATATCTATTCCTTAAGATATTTGACCATATATATCAAATCATGCTTCCTCTTATTTTTAATGCTTCAAACCATCTAGTATACTTATGATCTTAGATTCAAGGTCTAATTCAACTTCTCCTTCTTCACTATCATAGTAGACTTCTTCATAATACATGTTGTCTTCTTCTTCTTGATCACTAGACATCTTGTGCTTCTTAGAATCACTTTCAAGATGTTAGGCCTACTTTAAAAGACTAGGATTTGATACCAATTATTATAATAATAATTATTGAGAGAGGGGGGGGGGGGGGGGGGGGGTGAATCAGTCTTCAATCAATTACATTCACTCATCTATGAACTATGAAATAAACATAGTGATCTAGCAATGCATTAAGAACCAATCACATGAGCATGAAACAAGATAACACATCACATATGTGGGAAACCCTCATGAAGAATAAAACCCACTAAAAAAATCTTGTAAAAACTATCTTATAAGACAATGTATCAATTTTAGTTGAGCATCAACCCAACATGGAGAACCAACCCTAGATTTATCAAGCACCCACTTGAGTTTAGGAAGCACCCAGTTGCTAGGAGGCTACAAACCCTTATGAATGAGCACCAACTTAGTCAAAGGGAAATAATGTAAGAATCAAACTTAAAGGTAGATCCAAATCCCTCTTGACCAAGAACCAACTCAATCAAGACCAATTCTATAAGCTCTAACCTGTAAGGAAGCTTCAAAGCACCAACTTTGTTAATCACACTTATTTACACTCAATTATTTATCTATTCTTTCTAAATTCTATCCATTTTCATACATGAATAACACATTTGTAATGAAACTCTAATAGTCTCTAAACATATTATGATCAATCATTCAGATCTACTCCACTTGATCTCTCTCAAGACTACCTCTAGGCTTATTCACTCATATAGCCCTCTTCAAGATTGAAAAGGTCATATGTCTTTGATATTGATATGCATAATACCTATATGATCATTCTGAAATGCTTATATTATCTCTCTTGAGGGTTTATAAAATGTTTCCCAACCTCATGTTAATTTATTTATCAATCCATTCACTTACTCTTAGCTTGTTCAAATAGGCCTAAAATGCCTTGTATATATACTCATCTCCTATTCATTTATCACTTGATCAACCACACATCCCTAACCTATTAGGTAGGAAATATAATATATCTTGAGGAATATCATAAACATTATTCAAATGATCTTTGAGTCCCTTTTGGTCTGTCATAACTCTATTTAGACCTTATTTCACTTTTATGTCTTATAGAGACCTAATTGCATTATGTCTATCTTCTTAAATTCAAATATTGATCCTCTTGGGACCATATGGATTCTCTAAAACTAAAAAAAATTCAATAACTTATAATAATACCTATACTAACCTCATACATCCTTGGTTAGACCTGTATCTTTAATTTATTCCATGAAACCTCTTTTAGGACAAACTGTCATATTAGGCATGTGTACCTCAAAAGTCTATCTTGAAAAATGAGATTTAAAACACACTTACTCCACTCAAATATGGTCAAAAAATTATATATAAATAATATACATGACCTTATGGTCATTACCAAATTCATTAAACACTTCCACTTAGGAGATAAGGGCTCAAGAATATCTCTGCAACTCACTCACTCGGAACTACCAATTTACCTTAAAGGCCAGTCATTGTGACTTACAGATCCAACACATGTGTAGACACTTTTAAAGAATAATTATGCATTAAAAATATTATATGAAATATTTATAACATACCCAAACACAAAAATAATATGGTCTAATATCAAAATATTGGTCTTTTAGACCATTCTCATGACCTTATATCTCACAGACCAAACTAAACTAGATAGGGCATTTTGTGAACAACATTTAACCATATTTACTGACCTAAAAAACTTATTTAAAGAATATACATGAATTAAATGTCCTGATCAACATCTCCATGATCTTGGTTTCACCATTATACCATGAAAACACATTCAAATTCATCTTCTCTTCTCTACCTAGTTTTTTCACTGTTCAAACCATTAGGATTGTCTATGACTAGCTAACTTGGATGACCAATTTATCAAATTTTAAGGATGAAACCTATCTTAAAACCATAATGGGAATTAATTATGAGTCTCTATAGTATTATTCCATCCATTTTCTTTTCTTGGCCAATGCAAATTTTGAGAGTGACAATAATTTCTTGACAAATAAGCATGTATTTATGCATTTTCTCTCTCATCTAACTAACCACCACCACCTAGAGGTACTTGGGAGAGTTAAATACATGATATAATAGTTTTTATAGGAATTTTAGACTATTATATCCTATTTTAAACAAGATATTCCACATTTGGTCCTTATTAGGGTTTTAAGGAAGTTTAACATAGGTTTTAGTGTTAACGACTGTTCAAAAAGGACTACCCCTTAAATCCAAAACCAATGCATATGGATCTTATTTATGACCATTACAAATCTTTCCTTAATAGCTTAGGTTCTCATGCAAAGGTTACATATGCCAATGAACATCTGAAAGTCCTTCTTGGGTTTGCATACCTTCATTATGTGCACTCAAGAGACCTCAAAACCACTTTACATGCCTTTTTATACAAACCATGACCTCATACTTCATGAACATTACTAAAAAAACTTAACATAACACTATCCATGCTTTTCTTCACATATTCACCTTGAAATCTAATCCTCATGCCTCATTAGGCTATGCAAGTTTAAAAATGGTCTAGGTGCAGACCAAGACTAAAGGACCTATCTTCAAAGACTCACTTTGAGACACTTATGAGTGCATCCAAACCTCATTCACATGATCACACAACATTCACAATTTATCATGTGCCTGAGTTCACTCACCTCATCATGCCACTATCTCATCCCTTCACCATGACATGACTAGGCTCAAGCTTCAAATTCTTAATATGTATATGTTATTTTGTGAATTTTCATGGAATATGAACTTCCAATGTGTCTCAAGCTAAAGTATCTATCAAAATATAACCTCTACTCTATATATTGTGCATAATATATGTCATAAATATAAAAATATGTCCCAAATCAATGAAAATTGGTGCCAAATACATAAGATTTGTCCCAAGTTACATCTAAATCATGTAAACTATATCAAATTATGCTAATTCTACCAAATTTTTATTTGGATTCAAGTTTGTATGACATACCCCCATCGATACTCCCCTCCTTCTTTAGGTGAGAGGAAAGCAATCTGGTAGTCACCTAATATCAAAAGGATAAGATAACAATGCCATATTTATATCAATCATGTAGTAAAGATGAATATAGTTGCATCATGTGTAAGTAGATGTATCAATGAATAATGCAGTATCCAATCATAACAAGCCCTAAGATGTATGATACAAATCAAGGTAACATCTATAAGTAACAAGCACAAGGTTAACAAATAATAAATAACACACACAAGAGCACTCAATGTCATGTAAAAGGGGGTATAATGAGAATGAAAACAAGGGGCATCTTCAAATGTTGCACACTCAAAGGAAGGACATATTCATATTTCCACACACCAATAAAGCAATACTTAATGGCAGTATGTCCAACAAATAAGGAACATGTTCAAATGTTCCAAAATCAAAACAAGGTATCAAACAAGAATTACACTCAAGTAAGCCATTCAAAAAGATGAATAAGTAAAATTTAAGCACCATCATAAGAATATCATACTAGTTATTACATATATTTGTTATCAAAATGTCCTATAACATAGCATATATAGCACATTGTGCAAGATTTAAACATGAGTATAGACATGTGTGTGTATTAGTATATAACCTCAATCAAGATAATGTAAAGTGATCATAAAATAAAGTAACATGTATCAATCATGATTGATAAAGAAAATTCTCCCAATGTAGTGTGTCACATGGGTGGAGGAAAGGTCGAACATCTATATGCTCATGTATCATGTATCTATTATATGCCTATATCACACTTAAGTACCCATGAAACATATGTTTGTATATAAAGGAAATGATATGTGATCTAATACCATAGAGTAAACAACATATATGTGAAAGCTAGAAAACTCTTTATTTTATTTTATTTTGAATTTTTTTACTTTTTTTTTTTACATAAATTCATAATGTTCATTGGGCTCTTGATGGGATTTCCTTCAATTGTATCTAGGTGGTACATTCCTTTTATCAAATTTTATGTAACTGCAAATGGGCCTAACCAATTTAGTTTGAATTTCCCTTTCTTGTATTTTTATGCATTGGTATTTTTTTATTTATTTTTAATACTAGATCACCAACATCAAAGTCACATGGCCAAACCTTTTTATTGTATGTTTGCTTAACCCAGTCCTCATAAAATCATAGATGCTTTATATCATGTGTGAATTTTTCACCCAACTATTCCAATTTATATAATTGTCTCTCTTAATATTCATTATCTTGAATAATATCATTGAGAGAAACATGCAAAGATGGGATTTAAATATCAATTGGCATAACTACCTTTGTAACATAAACCAAAACATAAGGTGTGGCTTGAGTACATGTGTGGATGCTTGTGTGATATGCCCAAAAGGCATAAACCATTTATTGATATCAACATGTATTGTACCATTCAACTATTTTTCTTAGTATTTTGATAATAGTCTTGTTTCTTTCTTCTTATTGACTATTACTATCTGGGTAGTAGGGTGTTTAAAAAGTGTGTTTAATTTTGTATTTATTTACAAAATACTTCATCATTTTGTTCTTAAATGATGACCCATTATCTATAATAATAATTTAAGGTACATTAAATTAGGAAATAATATTAGTCATTAGAAACCTGCCTATGTCATCTCCAATGGTAAACTCAAGTGAAATTTATTCTACCCAATTGGCAAAGTATTCTTTAGCTGTGATTATGAATTTATATTCTCTTACTAATGCCAAATTTATTTTTCCTATAAAATTAATTCCCCAAAGTAAAAATGGACACAGTGAAACAACTGGTTGTAACTCATGACATGGAGAATTATTTAGATTTTTATATTTATGACATTGCACACATAATTTAGCATGTTTTGAACATTCTTCTTCCATTATGGGTCAATAATAAGCTTATCTTAGCAATTTTTAAGACAACGCTTTTCCAATGAAGTGTTCCCCAAACTCACTATCATGGATCTCTAGAAGTGAAATTCTTTGCTATGCCCTTATCTTATGACATGTCTAAGTATATGTGTGGCCGACTTGTGGTAACATACCTCTTTTATATTCTTGTCAAATTTATCTATGTTCTTATTAGATCAGCCTATGGAATAACCATGTATAAATAGACTATATATAATAGGTAGTAGTTAGTCTTAGAGTATAATATTATGAGTTTTTGTCTTATTGCATTGTTGTGGAAGTTTCCCCCTTGAAGTGGCTTAGTCATAATATTCAAGTATTCTAATCTTTCACCAATTGTTATTATGAATCTAATTCTTCTATTATTAATTCTATGATATATTATTCTATTATTTTGAATCATCTACATAATTTAAATACAAGTTGTATCAGATCTTTGATTTGGGTAAGTTTATGTGGCATACTTTTTTTCAGATCTAATGTATTGAGCACTAGAAGGTCAAAAAAAATAACTTGTGATATAGGAAGAATTGATTTTTTTCCATCACCATATTTTGTTTGTGGATTTTTTTTACAAAAAAGGAAAAAAGTATGTAAAAATATTTAACCTTGTGCAAATTCATAATTGTTGGATTCATCTCTGCAAGACAATCGCAATGGTATATTCTATTGATACACTTTTTTGGGCTGATTTTTTTCACCCTTGTGCATATTAGCATTCATTGTATTTGTCTTAGCAAGGCAATCCCAATGGTATCATCCATTGATAAAAAAATTAGGGTTACAACCCTCCTAAGGTTTGTGCATAGCTGGGCTTAACACTCATGGACATGGGAAAGGCAAATAAATGCCTAAAACTCCTCATCAGGATGACATAGATTCTAAAAATTTAGATCCAAGAATTTTAATGGTGGTTCAACACCTTTAATCAAATTTACAAGTCATGGTGTGAAAATATGATCTACATGCAGTTCAAGGGGAATTCATGGGGATGATAGGGGATATGAATGGCTTGAGGTATCAATTGTAACAATTAACTAGGAAATTATCATGGCCTACAAGCTATAATTCACCTAGTCCACTCACAGACATCTAGTATTCCATATATCTTGATAGAAGAAGGTAGTTAGCCATAGAGTTTCTACTTAGACTAAGTTTCTTGAATTATATGAGAAAGGTCAGGCTATTATGGATCTTGAAATGATCCTTTGAACACACACTAAGCAATTATGAACTAGAGCAATTCATGAGAATTTGATCAAATAGAATAATGTGCATTATGAAGATGCAACATGGGAGGGTGAATCTTTATTGCAGTAACACTCAAAGTTGAGTTAACGTTGATGACATAATTTTTTTGAAGGGGAGGGCATGCTATATCCTTATCCTATGGCATGTCTAGGGATATGTGTGGATGACTTGTGACATACATATCTCTTTTATATTCTTGTCACATTTCTCTATGTTGTTATTGGGTCAACCTATGGAATAACCATGGTTAAGTAGACTATATATAGTAGGTAGTAGTTAGTCTTATAGGGTCATATTGTGAATTTTTTTCTTATTGCATTGTTGTGAAGGTTTCCCCCTCAAAGCAGATCAATAATAATATTCAATTATTCTCTTTTTTCACCAAATTTTATTGTGTATCTACTTATTCTATTCTTAATTCTATGATTTATTATTCTATTATTGAAAATCATCTAGGTAATTTCATTACATTATTACCTCATCTTTGCTAAGACATCAGAGTAACTATCCATAAAAACCTATGTTGAATAAGGATTCCCTAATAATGGCATACCAGAGTGCCTCCCTCTACATTTTTCATTTGTCATTCTTAATAAAATTATTGGGTATAAAATCTTAGTATAGAAAATTATAAATATCACCATACCATTTTGTATTTGATGCACCATGTGTAACTACTAGAACTACTAAATCATTCATTTTGTCTAGAAGGACTATTTCAAATAATCTGAACATATGTCCCTAAATTGGATGGGAGATAATATTATGAAATGAATAGTTTTTGGGTTCTATGTAATTACACATGGAGAGTATGGTAATATTTTTGATCCATTCCCCATTTATTATATTGGAGAGAATTTAAAATTATAAAATTTTGAATAATATAGGCATATTCTTGATATTTGTTTTTCAGTTAGACTATAGATAGGTCCAAATTATCTAAAATTGTCCCTCTAGTTTAATTTAAGGCTTTTGTAACTTTTGTATCTTAAAATTTATGTAATCATTATTGATATCAAGAGAAATTAATGATGTTGCACTAGCCATTACATCAACATGATAATTATATTTACGTGGGATAATTTTGATAGAAAATGTATTGATTGTTTCTTTCAATATGTCTACCATTAATTTATATGGAAGTAAATGCTCTTGTTTGGTTTGGTATATATTTTTAACTTGATTAACAACCAAATGAGAGTCACCATAAACCTAATTATTCTTGACAAGGAGTTTATGTGTGACATACAACCCGATGATCAGGACTTTATATTTTTAGTGTAAGGAAAGGTTAGTCTATAATAAAATGGCATGTATTCTCCTTCAAGGGTATGCATATAATGATTGAAATTTCACCTATCATACATTTTTATACGTCGAAGAATATGGTCTAGGTGCTACTAGCTATATGATATGATGTTAACTCATAATAGAAATAATTGTTTGTTGGAAGAGGTTCTACCAATGGTCCACAGCTAACTAATCAACTAAAACTTGGAATTTTACTATTTTTTGAGATATGAGCTTAAGATCAAACTCTGTGAGTAACACTACCCACTTAGTTATCTATATTGCTAGATGGGTTTTATTCATGAGAATATTTAAAGGGTCTTCTTTTACCATTACATGGATCTCACTATTAAGGAGGTAATTTCATAACTTCTATATTTTAAAAACTAATGTCAAATATATTATTACCATAGTAGTATACTTATATTCTCATAGTTTCTCATGAGTAATAAACCAAACATTTTTATTGGCCCCAAAACTATAAACAATACATTTCTATAAATTACCATCCATATGCTAACTTTTTTTATGGTTGTGTCTAGTAGATCCAAGGCTCTAATAACTTTTCTCATTTTTTTAAATTTTTTTGTGATCATTGCAAAAATACACTTATACTCATTTCCATAACTAGGTATCTATATCTAAAAATGGTAAGCAAAACAATGTGTTTTAGGTTTTGCATTACACCAAGGAACATCTAAGCTTATTTTCTATTTTTTAAATCCCTTAAGAGATTAAAATATTAAAAATAATGCTCAAATAATTACAATAATTTATCAAGGATGAAAATCAATACAATAAAACATGTCACTCATATGAACTTCAATGCCACAATGAATGTTTAATGATTGCTAGATTTCTCTAAAATAATTTTAGATGCTTAATAAATTCTTATAAATAATAAATGCCAAATTCTTTTTCAAATAATATTTAGATGCTTAAACACACTAAGATGATTGTGTATTTCTAGATGATATGAGTACAAATTAAGACTCTATTGGTATGTAAATCAATATCAAATGGTCTAAAAAAATACATGACGACAATCACTTATGTACCATAATTAACTAGAACCACATAAATCCTAGAAACATATTTTTGATAAGAAATGTGTCGACTGTTTCTTTCAATATGTCTATCATTAATTGATATAGAATTAAATGCTCTTGTTTGGTTTGGTAGATATTTTTAACTTGATTAACAACCAAATGAGAGTCACCATAAACCCAAATATTCTTGACATGGAGCTTATGTGAGACATACAACCTAATGGTCAAGGATTTATATTTTTCTATATTTTCAGTGCAAGGAATGGTTAGTCTATAAAAAATGGCATTTATTCTCCTTTAGGGGTATGAATATAATGCTTGCACTTGCACCTCTCATACATTTGTATACATTGAAGAACATAGTCCAAGTGTTACTGTCTAGATGATATGATGTTAACTCATCATAGAAATCCTCTCTTATTAAAAGAGGGTCTATTAAAGGTCCATAACTAGTTGATTAACTACAACTTGATATTTTACTAATTCTTGAGATATTAACTTAATATCAAACTTTGTGAGTAACATTACCAACTTAGTTATCTATCCTACTAAATGGGTTTTGTTTATGAGAATATTTAAAGTGTCTTCCTTAAACATTACATGGATCTCACTATTAATCATGTAATGTCATAAATTCTACGTATAAAAAATTGATTCTAGACATAGTATTTCCATAGTAATATACTTATATTCATAACCAATAAATTGATGATTGATGTAGTAAATTGAGTTTTCCTAGTGATTTTCATCATATTGTGCTAATAGGGCCCCTAATTCATCATGGGTTGTTGAAATAAGTAGTAATGATTTATCTAGTATTGGAGGCATTGAAAGAATCTAAAGTATATGCAATACATAGTGAATATAAACACAATAGATCTAGTGGTGTAATTAGTAAGTAAAGACACGGATCAATGTTGACATAGAATTTAACATGGAAAACATCAAAAAGGTAAAAAAAACTATAGGTTGATCTTATTCATATAATTGAGAAACATAACCCAATACAAAAGCCTTCTTCCTCTCACTTCTTCTCTGAACAATATTCATAAAACACTTCATAGTGATATTTAGCACACGCAAATATTAGAATGGCAAATATTGGGGTGTGGAGCTGGATCGTTGTATTCAATGGGACCAAACCTCTTCTTGAGAAACATAAAATGAATATTAATATAATATGTTTTATTATTGTATTTACACAATGATTTAACTCATGTTAAATAACAATAATAAAATATTTATTATTTACCTATGTAAATGTGCTAAGGGTCTAATAAATGTACCACTTAATCATTATATGTTCCAACACTCCCCCTTAATGTTAAATGGAGATACATACTATAGGCACATTAATAAATGAATTATACTCCATGAATCAACTATAATGAGTTTAGAAGGCATGTAAAATCTAAAGGATTTTAAAAACTTCATCATGCTAAAATCACATTTTGAACAAACTAAATTATAATCCATAAATTACTTAAAGTAACTTTAGGCTAGCATGATTGTGAGATTACATCTCATAGTTTCTCATGAATAATCAACCAAACATTTTTATTGGCCCCAAAATCGTAAACAATACATTTCTGTAAATTGTCATACATATGTTAACTTTTTTGATGAGTGTGTCCAATAGATCCAAGGCTCTAATAACTTTTCTCATTTTTTAAAACTTTTCTTTAATCATTGTGAAAATACACTTATACTCCTTTCCCTAACTAAGTATCTAGATCTAAAAATAGTAAGGAAAACAATGTGTTTTAGGTTTTACATTACACAAAGGAACATCTAAGTATCCTTGATATTTTTAAAATCGCTTAAGAGTTTAAAATATTAAAAATAATGATCAAATATTTACCATAATTCATCAAGGATGCATATCATTACAATAAAACATGTTGCTCAGATGAAATTCAATGCCACAATGAATATTTTAATGATTGCTTGATTTCTCTAAAATAATTTTAGATGCTTAATAAATTCTCATAAATAATAAATGCCAAATTATTTTTCAAATAATATTTAGATGCTTAAATGCACTAATATGATTGTGTATTTTTGGATGACATGAGGGTAAATTAGGACTCTACTGATATGTAAACCAATATCAAATGGTCTTAAAAAAAATAAAAAATACATGACCACAATCACATATGTACCATAACTAATCAGAACCACATAAAACCTAGAAACATATACTTTGTGTTTGTAAGTGCCAAAATGTCAAGTGTAAAGTTAAGGAAAGACCATCACAGAATCATAAAATTAAGAGTATAGAGAAATGAAAGACATAGAAAAAGGGAGACATAATGACAAGCCACAAAATATACCAATAACACCTAATATAAACCAATAACTAAAAAACACACAAATATCTTAGACCTATGTAATTCAATGATTAAGAAACACCTAGAAAAATAATAGTTAAATGTTACCACTTACATTTTTGATTATGTAATTTTTTCACAATAGTTGTCCCTTCAACATATCCCTTCATATATTATGACAATTTTTTTGTTAACTATCAAATACTAAATTTATTTTAACTATTAACAACTTAATTTTTTTAATGGTCCCCACCCACACACACAAACAAATAATCCGATGTGATTGGTCTTCTCCCAAGAAAATAATTAATGCAAATTTTTTTGAGGAAATAAAAATATTATCACTGCGACATCCATCTACATGTGAAACAATGTGTTAAACGAAATAATTCTTAAGAAGTTTTTAGAACAAATGCATAATTTTTAATGTCTTGCGAACATATAAAATACAATATACCCAATTGCTGAAAAGCCAATCGTACAAAATTTTTGTGAGAGCTTGTACATTCTAAAAGAGCATATTTATTGAGAACAATGTTCCACATGTATTTCTCTTTTCCCATCTTCAAATTAATCTTTTAAATCTAACACGACAAAATTATAACTCAATAATGATTGCTGGTGTGACTATAAATTCCCCAAGTGAAATGGAGTGGTGTTTATCCCCATTCTCTTCCAAAGGTGAGTCTTTGTTCTCATAAGGTGGACTATGTAATCACCACATATGTTGAGCATTAGCTAAGGAAGTCCCAACCCTTCAAATTACTAACATCATATGGTTTTCTTGAAAAACTTAGCTATGAGGGGCAACTAGTGGGCCATAAGGTTGAATAACAAGGAGGAGAGGGGAATGAAACTCTCTACTTTTTCATAATGTACTTTGGGTTTGCTATTAGAAACAAGATTAGCAAAGGCTTTCTTGTATGCAACACTAATCTACCCATCATTTTTACAACCACATATTGCTTTTTTCCATATGGTATTTGTTTAGCATGTAGCCTTGAGTAGACCATGAGGGGACAACCACAAATCCTATGGCTATGAATGATATGGTGGCAGCAACATTGCATCTCCGCTTCCGCTTCCTTCTTTTAAGTTTATTACTCCGCTCGCGGACAGAAAAAACAGAAATGCTTGAACAGGAAAAGAAGTGACAAGTACCAGGGAGTGTATAGATCAGTTCTATGTCCCCTCAGCCATGTACAAACTTTGACTTCTTTACTCTATCACAATTGCTTATGATCACGATGAAATAGCTTTTCTTCTGGAGTGATGTATGTGCAGGCCGTGATTAAATGCACCGTCATATGCATGAATTTCAATATAATAATATTATGCATAAACGCTGTCACATCAAATATTAACTCTATTTGATAAGTGTCAGGCACCATCATGAACTTGTGTCGTGTGAGGTCCTTTCGCCTTACAAATGCAATGGGTGCAAAGATTATGGACCCAAACGTGCATATAAGTGCATCACAAAAAACTCAAACCGCGTGTTTTTTTTTTTTTAACTTGAACTCTCACACGTCTTGTTTGCTCCTGTCTACAGTCTGGATAAATTGGTTTTCAATGCAACAAAGAGCACATGAGGTACACTAGCACGACCTGTGAGAAAGCTATTAAAGGAGATCTATATACATCTAGCGATCCTCCTTACATAGGGTTTCTTCCCGTTGGTTTGATACTTCCTTATTGAGGTGTTTTTCGAAGCCATCTTCATCCTCTGGTACTTGTTCGTGACAGAGGAGGATACATTTGCGAGTGCTGCAACAATTGGAGAAATCAACCTTGGAGATATCAATGCAATAACCATATATGCAAGGTTATAGTGGATTTGGGGTGTGTAAAATGTTATGTTCATGATATTCCAAGGGTAAGTGACATTGAAATTCTATTGATGATCTGTGCGGTTGCCCTTGTTGCTTGGATTTTTATACTCTTTGCTGGCGATATTGTAAATGGTATTTCCGGTGAAATCGCTAATTTTGTGTGTGAAACTGTTGGTGTTGCTGCAGAGGTTGCCGATGTAAAATTGCAACGCTAAAGATTTATTTAACCATGTAATTTTGAGAAATAAATGATTTCAGTGGTTAAATGACATGATTTTACCGGTGGTGGTTGATTTTTTTTTTAATAAACTTATTTATTATTTCTCCAAATTACATGATTATTTATTTATGTTCGAATCAATTAGCATTGGGTCTTCTTACAAAGTGACTAGATACATCCTGAGTGTTATTACATCTCTTATGTGTTATTTTATATATTTTAATTCTATACATTATATATGTTATAGCTTTAATTATTTTAATTACTTTATCATATATCATTCAGTTGAATTTATGTATTTTTTAAACAATATTTAATAATTTAAAATATGAAAATATATCTCAATATTATATTATAATATTATGTGATTCTGATAAAGAATATAATCATTGCTCTTCCTTTTTCTTAATATAGATGTACACTCCATATTGCATTCATATATATTAGTTAAGAAAGAAAGGAGGTGACATGTGAAGTTATTGCAAGGATCACTTTTGGCAGCATAGTAAAAGTTAAGCCTTGATGTTCAATAATACCAATATCAATAAGTTCCTTTTTCAATGTTCCTTTCTGTTTTATGTATAGTTAGACCCTGATTCATTTTCAATGGAATCTATTTAAGATTGGCTTAAGTTTTGGGAGGGATTGATACATGTTGAGGATTTTTTGCATCCTATGTTGGGCCTATATATTTTTTCATTTGCATTACCCAAAGCATTGGGAATTTATATGGTTTGGTGTTATTTCTATAAACTATAGCATGAATTTTTACCAAGCATATAGTTGACTAACCCAAAATCAACCTACAAATTGGATGAAGGAATTTTATTTTGTCCTTTTGATAGAAGATTTTTGGTATCTAATTTCTCATCATCGAGCTCTTCGAGATTACTTATCCTGATGTGTTCTCTTTAATTCTATTCATTCAACATATTTAATAATTTCAACATTTCCTTGTTGTACGTTGAATCCAAAACATTTGTTGCATATAAGTGAGTTGATAAATTAAATGAGAGTTTTTTTTTCAGAGGATAAATAGTTATATGTTCATGGCATTGATAAATTCCAATCTTCAACTTTTGGTTTAACATTGTGTACATTCAACTACAAATGTCAAAAAGTCACCTCACTTGGATTAGAGACTTTTTGACAAAAAAATATGCATAATGTAATAACAATGTTAAATATCTATCAAGGGGTTGAACCATGTGATGTTCCAACAAACATTGGTATATCACGTACCTGAGGAAGCTAACATAAATCACTAACGAGAATAATAAATATTTCACAAAATAGATCATTTTTAAGCTACAGGAAAACATGTTGCAAACATTGATCAATATGCCTCAAAAGGTTTGGCCTATGAAAATAATTTCATTAATCAAAATGTATTAGATATATTGTAAATTAAAAATGCAAATGCTTTCCCTTCCAATGTGTCACCCCATTTTTTGTGTCCTCCTGTGTAATATATTGGTTACGTATGGGTTGCATACCTATTTGTTTTACCTTATGTTGGATTAGTTAACCCTATCATGTGTTTAACTATTTGTATTATTCATATTATAATGTATAACAATGAAACATATATTTGAATGTATAATATTGAAACTAATTTTTTAATTTCATTTGATAAATATGGAAAGTAACAAAGGGATGAATCAATGATAGAATAAGGAAACCACATGCAAAGAATTGATGAACAAGGTTAACCTAGATTCAAGATAGTTTTAAACACTAGACTAATAAAAATTTAATAGTGAAATATTCAACAATGGGTGGTTTATGCAACCTTTGGTGGTAAATGACAATCTTAAGGAGCCATATACTAAACCAACTTATTTGGTATGAGGAACTTAATTAAAAACAACAAAATACATGCTACAATAAAATAAGAAATGCAAGTATATCCACTAAGTAAATAAAGGAAAGATAAGAGGAATGTGTTGGGTCCAACATGCCCCATTTCTCGAGATTTCATATGGGGACCCTCTTATTGTAGCATCGTTATTTTATTTTTTCTTGCATACTCATATGACTTCACTTAATAAGTACCACTCATATTGCATAGATTGGGTTCCATTTAGTGTCTAGCTCATGATCAAACTCTACTTTGATGAGGTTTACCTAGTTTCACTTGATGATTTATTCACATTGGCTAGACAATCCCTATATGAGTTCAAACTTCATAAATTGACCTTTTGTAAGTTCTCCAAAGTGATTTAGGTATTCATTCATCATTAAGCTGCATACTTCATTTAATTTAAAGGTAAAATGAACATTTTGTATAATTGTTGCCCTAGCTTAGAAGCATCTACCTTTAAGAACTTAAACTAGTTTATGTTATTTATCACTCATTGAAATGATATTATGTTAAAAATATTTTCCTTGTACCCTATTATGGTCCTTTTGATTTAATTATGATGTTATTCCTCCACATACAATCTAAATTTCTAATCAAAATCATCTTATTAATTGATTTAGAATATTCATTTAGCTATTAAATTAGTTTATTTCATTCAGAATGATGTTTATTTGGTGTAAATCTTTATAAAAAATCAAGGTTTATTTGTGTTTTTGGATTTACTTATAGTAAATACCAATATTTGATCAAATCTAGTTTTGAATTTTACATGGTTAAGACTCAATCATTTCATGTTTAATTGGCCTTCATACATGCTTGGATGGATTTGATTTGAATGACATGTTATTCACTACCTGAGTCTCATTTTATTTTGGAAGATTAAGTATTCATCACTTTACATCTCAATCCAAAGCTACCAAATCATTGAGATGTAAAGTGATGAACACCTCCCAGCTAAGCCTTTGGATTTCAATGATTTGGTAGATTTGGATCTCTAGTATCAAGTCTTCCCAAGCTTGATTTGTCAATATTATGCCATATGGTGCAATCTCAAGTAGTTAAGGCTTGAGGAACTAACTAATAGTTAGCCAACCACAAGACTTGCCTCTCTACCAACCCATACATCCCTGATTGGTGATGTGTGTCATGATCCTAGGATTTTAGCCTTTGGTGGCATAAGTATTTGGCCTTTAGTAGTCATAAGAGAGTAGAGTAGTTAAAAAGTCTTCTAATCCTTGACTTGCCAAGATTGTGTCATGTGGCACAATCTTGGGTAGTCAGGGATAAAGGGAGGCATTCCATAGTTCAAGTTCATCGAGGAACCTGAAATCCACAAGTCATCCATATGTAAGAATATGGTACAAGTAAATCTTGAAAGCTAGTTGTACCCTTTCATGTTCATCTAGCCCTCCCAACTATCATGATGGTGACACATGGTCACATTATGGGTAGTCGAGGTTCAGGGGATT
This sequence comes from Torreya grandis, assembly GCA_037957365.1. Lineage (NCBI taxonomy): Eukaryota > Viridiplantae > Streptophyta > Pinopsida > Cupressales > Taxaceae > Torreya > Torreya grandis. The sequence goes on from JARHVA010002126.1 coordinate 828,247, forward strand.
TTATGTAGTTTAAAGAGTCCTTGTACCCAATGAAATCTAAGACCCAAAGGCATGGGATGTCACCAAATGGTTACATCACATGCATTTAGATCTTGGAGAAAGTGATAGATAAAATTGATAGCCTATGCTATGGGAGACTATCGAACCAATAAAAAGTGGCAAGTATTGAGTCCAAAAATGACTACCAAGGTGAAAATGAGAGGATGTCTAGATGATAGTTTGATCTTGTTCAATGGAAATGGATATGTAAAATAAAATTTGGAAATGAATGCCTGATCAAAAAAGAGTTTGAAGGTTGAATGGCCATGATGTGGATCACATGATTTTTCATGGCATATCTTGTTAGGACTTTTAAATGATGGCTCAAAGATTTAGCACAAAAGGAGAAGGAAGGGATGTCCTAATTGTAGAATAGGAGACTAAATAAATAAATACAATCCATAAACTTAAGTGATTTAGGAAACTTAGAGCATAAAATTTCTCAAAAAATCTTACATCGAAAGTCTCATCACAAGGAATCAAGGAGTGAAAGCATTAAAAAGAACATTTGCAAGAGGTTGATTTCCTACCATCCATGAAGATATGTTACATGGAAAGGAAGAGATAATGGCTATGATCTTTGAACTAAATCACATAATGGCATTGACATAATTGAGCAAGGGTCAAAGTGAGTTGAATTCACCTATATATAGATTGGAATAATCCTTTATGTCAATATTGATAAACTTGGTCATTGGTATTTAATAAGAAAATGACATATCTGGAAGATGTTATCTTCTAATTGGATAAAGTGAGTTGAATTCAATATTGACATAAAGGATTATTCCAATCTATATATAGGTGAATTCAACTCACTTTGATCCTTGCTCTATCAGTGGGATTAATCCAAAATGATGTAGTTATTTGTAATTGAGTTATTAATTAGTTAGTGGGATAAATTAAACACCAATGATGGTTTATTGATCCTTAGAGCTTGAGTTGTATTGGATAATGCATTTTATTCATCCTAAAAATATTTTGCAAAGGGGATTTGTGCCATGACTAGAATAGCCCTATCTTTTCTTTTATTAATGTGTTATCACTAAAGACTAAGCTCTAATTAGTTAAGACATTTAAAATTTATATCAAGAGCAGTTAAGATTGGTTATTGATCGTAATCAATTAACTAAGTAGCTTATCTATATAAGCATCATCATCTATATGGTGAAGGGGTTGACACATTGGAGTATCAAAACACTATTGAGATTGGGCCAAGGGTTCTCCTTCCTTTCCTCATTTTGCATTGATTGTTTTTCCAGACATTGATTTGATACGTAATTTATGCCTAGAAGTTTTTTGATGTTGATGGTTTATAATTGGATATACAATTAGATTGTGAAATAGTTGGTTTAATTAGATTTGAGAGCTAATTTTGGTTATTCTAAGGCTTACATTAAGTCATAGAGTGAAAATTATTATAGTATTATGTAATTGCATTATTTTATATAAATTTATAGATTTCATGTTCATATACTTGTCCTTTAATTCTTGATAATTGTGGTGTTTTAGTTTATGTAGTAGTTAGACTTGATACCCAATGATTTAATTACATCCCACCCTAATCTAATTCTTGAGTATTGGAAGACTTGTCTTAGTCAAGACATTTTCTCATTTTTTTCTCTACCCTCTTTCCATTTTTAATTTTTATAAAGAATAAATCACCCATTACATTGTAAATAGCTAGTTTGTTAAAGGAACAAATAGTGAAGGCTTGAAAATATTTGAGAAAACTATCTGAGCCCCTGGTGTAAATAATCACATCTTACCCGTGTAGTGCCATAAGGAGCCTCTTGGCCCTTAGATAAATAGCAGTCCTAAAAATAAGGGGACTCTTTGTCCCATGAGTTGTTGACTACTTTTATTCACTTGGATCAGTTATTTCTTAACTATGTTTGAGCGAGTCATAGTTTTGGATCAAAAAAAAATGTTATAAGGAAGTTCCTAAGTGCCACATTTAATTATGATCTTAATGATTTTAAATATATGAATACTTTGATCTTAGCATTGACTTTAGACTAGTAGTTAATTTGTATGCTTTTAGTTTTTATGTGTTTAAAATCGATACCAATAGAGATTAGTTTTCATCATTCTAGAGTCTTCATCAAAAATCACATGATCTATAGTCAGGTTGGGACATAGTAAATTGATTATTTCTCCTCTTCAATCCCATATATATCTTAGATCTGACTAAGTTAAACCCATAAGATTGGTTTTCCTAGTCATAACATCCCCATAATCCATCAACAATAGACCCATACAAATGGTGTCAACTTGGCTAGTTTGCCTAGCTATAAATGTGCTTAGGGACATGCAAGATTTACCTAGAAACCTTGAATGTTATAATACAAAGCTCACTTTAAACATTGAAAAGACTATAGAATAGCACATCATAAATTATAAGACATATCTAAGATTGCTCAATGTTAAACACAAATATGTAGCTTGTAAGTTATTTCCTTTCATCTTCCTTGATCAAGCATATGACTAGTTTCATAACCTTCCCAAAAACTAAATCATGAGATGGAATCAATTTAATAACATGTCTTTATCCTATTTTGGTCAAGTGGTTGATCCAAGCATATCGTATAAATAATTTTCTTGCATGAGAAGGGAATCCAATAAGGCCATACATAACTTCAGTGCATGTTTTAAGAATATGTATAATAGTTTAACTGACTTATACAAGTTAAATACCAAATTATCCTTAGAAATGTTCAAAAATGCTTAAGATCCATGGACTACCACTTTCATAAGGAGAAATCCAATTATCATTTATTTGCCTTTTGTATATGCAGAAGCAATAAAAGTGGATAGGTAGCTTAATCCACAAGTGCACATGTTGGCTCCCATTCCTAATGCTCTTCTAAACATTCTAGCATTGAACCTAATCCCACTTACAAATCATAACATTCCATTGCCTCAACCTCCACTAATTATGAATCAACCACCATTAGCTCATGTTATCCCTAGTCAAAATTTAGGATTTATCAATCCACTAAGTAATGAAATGATAACTGAATCTTAGTTTCGATAGTAGCAAAAAACATGCATAATTATCCTCAAGATTTAGCTAAATCTAAGTTATATGCAATTCAAATAATGGTCCAAAGGTTTAGTAATAATTTTCTAAATTTGTAAAAACAAGTAGGTAGCTCTAGTAGTGTAAACACAACTCCTAATTTCACATACCAATGCAATTATAGACCCTTCAATAGAGTTTCTAAACAAGATGACCCTTCATCCAACAAGCTTCCTAAAATTAACATCATGGAGATTGTCTTATGTAATTGGTGTCATGCACAAAGCATATCCCAACATGGAGAACTTGATTGTGTTGAGTTTTGTTTAGCTTTTGAAATTTTGCATAAGGAAATTAAAGAGTATGAAGTTATCCCAAATAATCATAATACTTTAACTAATGTTGATGCTTTTACTTAATCAATGTCCCCTAATATAACCATGGTATTATAAACTTTAGACTTACCTAATGTATAAGACAATGATTTTGAAGAGAATACTAATGATATTCAAGATCTCCAATAGTACAAAAGAGGAAACTACATGCTTAGGAGTAAATCACGTCAGTGTTTAACTACCTCAACTCCACCAGACAATGCTACTACACCACCTTTTCCTAAGACTAGAAATTATCCATCTCCACCAAATCCAAATGATAATTAGTCTTCTAATATCAAAACAAATTTCAACATTATGGAATACATGATGAATGTAAAATACAACATAACCCTTCATGAATTGGAAAAAATCACTAAACAAAGGGATTTGCTTCTTGGGTCTCTCATAGATAAGAACACTCAACCCAACCAAAATAACCCAACTAATACCAATGTTTCAATACATAAGACTCAGATTGAAGCTCCACCATTCTTTCTTATAATCATAATTTTTTATAATAACCTTCATAATTGTCTTGTAGATTTTGGTGCATGAGTTAATGTCATGCCTGAAAGTGTTTGCAAGAATCTTGGATTGGTTGCAGTGAAATCATACAAAGTAGTAGTTCACTTGGACAAGTATGAAGTCAAAGTTGTGGGTGAGATGTTGAATGTCCATATTTAGTTGTAAGCAGAACCAAGGGTAAAATATTTCATATACATATAAGCTATTGATATTTCTAAAGCATAGGGCTTGATATTAAGAATATATTGGTCAAGGTCACTCAATGGCTACATGGAAATTAAATTTTCCCACATGTGGTTACCATGGAGAGGAGTGGTGAATCAAATCAAAATTGATAAAGAGGCATGAATGAAGATGATGATAATTAAATACAATGCAATCAATGAACAATTTAACTTCACGTATACGAATGCAAGTGTTTATACCCAAACCACTAAACCAACAAAGAATAAAAGAGTTGATCATGATCAAGATTCAAGTATGTAGTTACTATATTTGGATGGAACACACTCCAAGTAAGGAGTAGGGTTTGATAATGTACTCATTGACCCAAATGGTAAGAGACATGTTGCAGCTTTCAAACTACAATTTCCATGTACCAACAATATGATAGAGTATGAAGCCTTAATCTTGGATTTGGAATTTGCAATCATGTATTATGTCTATAAATTAAGATTCTTTAGTGATTCTAAATTGGTTATCAACCAGGTATATAACAAGTTCCATTGTAAGCTTTCATATTTTAAAAATACAAATATCATGCTTGGGATCTAATCGAATATTTTAATGTTTTTAACATCTCAATCATTTCTACAACAAACAATGCAATGGAAGAGAAAGAAGAACATTTCATATGTTTTGTATTTCATTATTGTTTGTAATTTTATAAAATTAAATGGGTCTTTCATAATTTTTTTTTTCATTTCCTAATATTAATTTTAATTTGATTTCATATTATCATATTTCTCTATATTTTGTGTTAAAAATATAGGCATTCTATCTATAGGAATGTAATGGGTTAGTGCACAGAGTTTGGGGATAATTATGTGGAAATTTACCCTAAAGCATATGCATTATGACCATAACAAATGCATGTTCTATCCATAATGCATTCACATTATTTAAATTTATGCTTGGGTTTCTGAGCCATAACATATACACATTATGAGTACATAATACATATTCATTATGAGTACATAATGCATACACATTATGTTGACATAACCCAAAAATAAACTAGAAGTGGTATGTATGTCTTTTGTGATATGTGAAAGGAATGCATACACATTATTCTATAATGAGTACGCATTCTTGTCACATTGCAAAAGTGAACTGAGAAGGAGGTATAGGAAGGGTAGGTGTTTTGGTTCACTAAAATAAATGTTAAGTATATATTTTAAATTTATTTTAGTAAATGTAAGAAATTAGGGTAACTCTACATCTCAAAGAGTTGGTCTCAAAAATGCATGCCTTATGATGAGGGAGATAATTTTTCAAAATCCAATGCGATAAGTACTTGAGCATTTTCAAGCTCTCAATATTAAACCTAGGGATTTCATGGCATAAATTTTTCAATTGATTTCCATTTTGGATAAATATATAGTTATTTTTTTGGTTTTTTTACCTTTCATATTACTTGTTGGCATTTATAGGAGTCCTAGGTTTGTCAAAATTTAAGTTTACAAATCACTCACTTTTAATTCAAGACAAAGTGGTGTCATTGGGGTAGCTTAGGTCATATTGATGACCTTTGCACATCAAACAACCACTTTGTGTTGATTTCACTTGCTCATCATCCTTCCCTCACCCCTAATCACTTCCTCCCCATCCCTCATCAGCCCTCATCACTCTCTCCTAATTACTCATTGTCCCTAATAACCCCATCATTGACCCTCACCATCCCTTATAATCTCTAATAACTCCATCATCATCCCTAATCACTCCTTAATTAACCCTCACCATTCCTCACCATCCTTAATCACTTATTCATCATCCCTCATCATCCCTTATCACTACCTCTTTATCCCTCATCATCCCTAATCACTCCCTCATTGAACCTCACCGTATCTCATCATCCTTAATCACAACATCATCATCCCTCATAATCCTTAATCTCTTCCTCCTCATCCCTAATCGCTCCCTCATTAACCCTCATCATCCCTCAGCAACCTTGATCACACCCTCATCATCCCTAATCACTCCCTCAATAACCATCAATGTCCCTCATCATCTTTAATGACTCTGTCATTATCCCTCATCATCTCTACTCACTCTCTCAACATCCCTCCTAGTGTGCACATGAGGAGGGGGAAATCAACTCACTCCCATGTTGTAGGGGCTCAATAATACAAATAGACACAAAAGCATTTCATCAAACCATTGAGGTTCACATAATAGAGATAAAAATACTTACATTAATATAATGGAATTTATATATAATCAATGCCACTATTGGAATTATTACATACATGATATGGAGGAAAATGATAGATAAACACCTACAGTTTATACATGAACCTTTGCCTTTATAATAGCAGTCTAAAAAATCTCCTAGATGAAGATAATCAAAATATCATGCAATTCTAGTCTTCTCCTTCATTTTTCCATCTGACCCCTCCAATGAAATGTCTATTTTATTATAAGGATGAGAATGGGCATCCAATGAAATTTATCCTCTTGTCCTTTTGTACTCACTTAATGATTCAATATCATCACATGGTTTTTACAAAAACACATAACACATAGGAAAGACCAAACTCATTACTCACCTACAGGTGGTTGAAATCCAATTTCACATAGAGCATAATAAAATATGACGAATACATTTTTCACTACAATAGAAAATTAGGATTTTAAGTAATTATACACAATGTAGATCTATTAGGTTTCATCTGGGAGTTAAGAGATAATTTGAATAAGCACAAGACCCAATTGATTCTAGACAATACATAACACTACATCAAAATATTTACCTTAATCATGACTCCATCAAGATTTACATAACTGATTTACCATTTTGCAAAAACTTGTATGTATAGAATACGTCTATGGGTTTCTAACTTCAAATAAGATAGTCAAATACCATGTTGATTCCTCATAACCTAGTCATCGCTTACCTTAGTATGTGAAATAACTTATCATGTTCAAGGCTTAGTATGGAATTAAGATTTGATCAATCATTACTTGAATACTTGTCTTCAAACACTGACTTATATAGGTGTTCAGTACTGAATAACACAATCGCTTATTACTTGAGTCATATAGAGACTCCATTGAAGGAACAAATCCAATCACCAAATGAGATAAAATAAGGAGCTTATAAGACTTATGTAGGATTCACTACTTTTATTACCACTATCAAGTAACACAAAAGGCATTTGTAGATCCATGCAAGTTTTCCTTTGCCAAATAGCATCATGGATTATACAAAAGACACAAGTCCATAAAGAAAAGTCAAAGTTCCAATTTGGGAAACATGACTCAAATAACATGGGAAATGAAAAACATGTTTTACCAAGACTGAATCGATCAATGCAATCCAAATAAAAAAGGCACAAGTCACAACATCTCAGTAAAGAGAAAACCAACCAACATAAAAGGTGAAGTTTTTTGATCAAAAATCTAATAAAAACACAATTGTGCATGATTGAATGTTGAAAGCCAAATTTACAAGCATAAACATGAACAAACCATAAAGAGAATCGCCAATATGGACATTAAGGAAGAAACCTCCCCCAATGAAGCACACCAAAATTGAGACAAAGAAGAGGGAAACAAAAGTAATAATGTAGTCTATTTTTTACAATGCAAGATTGCTCAAGACCATAGATTCTCCTACATTACTTCCTCATCCTTAATCACTCCCTCTAATATGTTGATGGTGGGTGAATTATCTTCCTTTTTTTTCTTTATTAGATTATGTTCCAATTATAAATTTTACTCACTCAAATAATACCCAAATAAACTCTTCTTTAACTCATCCTCTTTCACACAAATAAGGAACTAAAAAATATCATCTAATTTTATGGTGGGATTTAAAGATCTATATGGCAATCCATGCCTCTGTGTGTGTGTGTGTGTGTGTGTGTGTGTGTGTGTGTGTGTGTGTGTGTGTGTGTGTGTGTGTAGTTACTAATCTAGTAGAGTGTGTTCCAATCTAATAGATGATAAAGTGTGTGTTTTGACCCAACTTGATCTATATCCAACCCAATCTATACCCAACTTGATATATAAATGGAATTAAAGGCATATACCTTAATCTAATGTATCAAGGAGGGATCATTTAAAGTTTGGGCATGGCCCAATGGGCCCTAAAGGCAGAACTAGGTTTTTGTTATACTCTGAGTATTCCTTGGTCACTAATATAGTATATCAAAGGATATCATAGGAATGGTTCCCCTGACATAGATATATAGGGAGAACTATTCTGAAGGCCCTACCCTGATATCAAATTTTCCCTACTATTAAGATAATGGAATATTTACCTACCTACTTCATACATTCCAAAGAGTAGGGTAAGGGAAGCTTACATTTTTTATATCTAACTTTTCTTTACCTAATGACATATCAAGGGAATAAGGTACAACTATTAATGTAAGTTTACCTTCCTTGTATCTAGATTTGATTTTCTTATGGATTAAGGCATGACTATCAATGGAATCTTACTTTCTGATACATAACTTTGTTTTTACCCTACCTAATTATTTATGCCCTACCTGATAAGGCAAAAGAAGCTTTCTTCTCGATATATAGCTTTGTTCTTATCATACCTACTTTTCCTTTCTATAATAGATCCATAGATATCAAATAAATCTTGCTTCACGATAGATAAAATGAGAAATAAAGTTTTGAATCATGTTTCATAGTTGAATAAATATAGCCTCATATATGGTCAATCCAAATTGATAATAATCAAACTATATCTCTCTTAATCATAATCAAACATATCTATTTGCATCTATCCTGATTGATCGTTAGGTTTGATTGACTATAAATAGCCTCATTTTTGGTCTGGTCGATATTTATCAATCTAAACTGGTAGGGTCCCCATCTCTATCTCCATCTACATAAAGGAAATGAGAGGAAAATAAAATAAATTAGAGGGAGAGGAAGAGGGCCCAATTGATAGTAGATGGTCAAATTTGAGGGACTATCTATATGCTCAATCAATCCCAAATGCTCATAGTTGATTCTATCTCTAATGAGCACTCAGCATTCCAATCGAGAATAGTTGATCAAATCTGAAAGACTATCTATATTCTCAATCAAATATAGATATAGGGCCCAATATATCTAGGAAATCCCTCTCTATCAGTAAGTTCCCCATCTAGATAAATGGAGAGGTCCCAATCGATCGTATAGTGGGCTCCCTATATAGATATAGGGCCCACATGTTGATTCCAATCGATAGGTAGGCTCCAAATACAATCTAAATAGAGGGATCAATATAGAATAGCTAAATTATATAGTTATATATATAGGATAGTTCTTTCTATCAATATATTCATTTTCATTGAAACAAAACTAAAGATAGTGAACTACCTTGGAAAGACCTTTCACCTGATTTGGTTTGTTCCCTCTTAGTTATAAATATTAATGGCCATGAAATAATAGACATGGATATGAGATATGGTTTACTCATGATAATCAAAATTAAACATAACACAACATATTCAAGTCTATGGATTTATGACACACCCCACATGAGGGGTACAAATATGGCTATAGATCTAATCTATAGATACCACCCTCAATCCATAAAATACCAGCCCCTATATATATGCCTACTTTTTCAACCCTGTCTCTCTCAACACTCACACTTTTCATAATTCCCTTCCCCCCTCGATCAACTAAACATCTATTTGAAATCTCACTAATCACTAGGCATATAAAAAACTATATAGCCACTATTCCAACCAAAACATGTTTATAATAATGGAATTACCTTTAGTGCAACCATTTACATTATTGTAGTCATATTCACCACCCATAAACTATGTTTATCATCTTCTTCCTACCAAGGATCCCCCTATTTATGTATGGGCCTAGTGGAGTGCACATGCCTAGCGAGCAATAGATCAAGAATGAAGGCATAGGATAAAGTGTAATGAACCCCTCTTACTAGAGGAATTTTAATTTAGGCCCTATAGTTTATCCCCCAATATATATAAGTCTATATACAAATAAATAATGTATAATTATCTAGATGGAAAGAGAGATCTATCTATCTGGGAGGCTCATATCCCATATAGATAGGAGGACCTATGGAGGTTGGGGGAATCGATATATATATATATATATATATATATATATATATATATATATATATATATATATTCATAAGGAAGGGAGGGACATAGGGCTCGAATCATGAAAGAGGTTAGTATATTGTATAGAGGGGAGATGAAAAACCCCTTTACGCTTGGTCATTTGGGCCTAAATAAGAGACCCCAACTATCATAGATAGGAGAAAATCTTTGCCTCCTTTATAACCTCTAACCCCCATCCACTATGGATAGGGTTTTTTCTTGCCCAAGTAGATATTATATCTATCTATAAATATGTCATATTAAGAACATATATAGTCATAGTCAGTACTTGGCCAAAAACCCACCCATCCACTAGAGTTTGAGCCTATAGATGGTTTCAAACAACCCATTTGAGAATTGACACAAACATTTGAGGAGGAGATGTAGGAAATCGACCAGAAAAAGAAATCAAGTAGAACAATGAGCCCTGCACTCACGTTATATATATATATATATATATATATATATATATATATATATATATATATATATATATATATATATATATATATATATATATATAGATATATATATATATATATATATATATATATACATATACATATATATACATATACATATATATATATATATATACATATACATATACATATACATATATATATATATAGCAATTTGCATATCTAATTTCTCATGTTTCCCATCCTATATAGTCATGTTACATATATAGTTAAGTTACTCATGTTACCCATGCCATATAGTCATGTTACCCATCTATTCATGTCACTAGTTAGTATTTAGTGATAATATAGTTATACACATTTATTCCAATCATATTACATGAAAATGGCCACTTGAAGGGTGAGGTGAACTAGAAAATAGAATAAAGTCCACCTGAAGGGTGAGGTGTTGTGGATGGTAGAGAAAAAACACCTTATGCTGGGTTGGACTTTACTATCATGGGGACAAATAAGACCATGTGTCAGTCCCATGAATGTGGTTAAATGATTGATTAATGGGGTTGAAATTCTTATTAATTTTTTTATATAATAGAGTACTATGCCTTATATAAAATTGTAATTGATAGATTAGAGCAGTACCCTACCCATGTTGTTTAAGTTGGCTCAACTAGGACTAGTGGTGTAGGCAAGTTTAGATAGATACGCATGCTCAAATACATGGGAATGGTTGGGTTGAACAAACATATGCTCTATATGGATTGTATGGGGAGAAAAATAATTAAATTAGACTCCAATTAAATTAGAGATAGTCATCTTGATCAATTAGGGATGATGAAGTGGTGATGAGAAATGATGATGGATGGTGAGGGTCAATGAAGAATTTATTAAGTATAATGATGGAGTTGTTAAAGATGATGAGGGATGTTGAGGGTCAATGATGGAGTGATTAGGGATGATGAGGGATGGTGAGGGTTGATGAGGGAGTGATTAGGGATGATGAGGGAGTAATTAGGGATGATGAGGGAGTTATTAGAGATGATGAGGGATGGTGAGGGTTGATGAGGGAGTGATTAGGAATTATGAGGGATGAAGTGGGTGATTAGGGATGATGAGGGATGATGAATGAGTGATAAAGGATGATGAGGGATAGTAAGGGTAAATGAGGGAGTGATTAGGGATGACGAGGGAGTGATTAGAGATTCTTAGGGATGGTGATATTCAATGAGTGGTTAGGTATTATAAAGGATAAATGGGGAGTGATTAGGGATGATGAGAGATGATGAATGAGTGATTAGGGATGATGAGGGTGAATAAGAGAGTGATTATGGATAGTGAAGGAGTGATTACAGATAGTGGAGTGATTATGAATGGTGAGGGTCAATGAGGGAGTGATTATGGATAATGAGGGATGAGGTTGGAGTGATGATGGATTATTAGGTATGAGGAGGGAGTGATTAGGAATGGTGAGGGATTATAGAGTGATTAAGGATGATGAGGGATGGTCAGGGTTAATGAGGGAGTGATTATATATAATGAGGGAGTGATTAGAGATGATGAGGGATAGTGAGGATTAATGAAGGAGTTGTTATAAACAATGAGGAACAAAGAAAGAGTGATTAAGGATGATGAGAGATGAGGAAGAAGTGATTAGGTATGAGAGAGGGATGATGAGCAAGTGAGATTAACACAAAGTAGTCATTTGACATGTGTACGTTATTAATGTGACCTATAATACCCCAATCACACCACTTTGGCTTGAGTTAAAATTGAATGGTTTGTAAAATTTGATTTTTATAAACCTAAGACTCTTTAAAATATTAGGAAGAAATCTAGAAGGCACAAAAACCTAAAGAATGACTATATGTTTACCAAAAATAGACATCAATTAAAATATTTTTGCTCTAAAATCCTTAAGTTCAATACTAAGACCTTGGAAATGCCTAAGTACTAACTATAATATATTTTTAAAAACTATCTTCCACATCATTAGGCATGAATCTATGAGATAAACTCTATTAGATGCAAAGTGACCCTAATTTCTTATATTTAATAAAAAAATTAAGTATAAGGAATATAATGTAATAATATAAATGCAAATCTTCTTTTTACATTTTGACCACTCATGAGTTCACTACACCATAATGCATAAGAATTATTGGGATTAGTGGTAATAATGCATATGCACTATTACCACTAATAATGTGTACACATTATTACCACTAATAATGTGTACACATTATTACCACTAATAATGCATACACATTATTACTACTAATAACATGTACACATTATTACCACTAATAATGTGTACATGTTTTTACCACTAATAATGCATACGCATTATTACTACTAATAACATGTACAGATTATTACCACTAATAATGCATATGCACTTTCCTTGTTTTCAATTTGAAACTCACACATTTTTTTAATTTGAATTTGTACACATAATAATATGTATGTGTTTTATAGTGCATATACGTTATGGTGGATTTGATTTAAAAAACCAATCTTTTTGGATAAAAAATGGCTTGGATTCCTGAGCTAAAAGCTTGGACCTATCAACACACAATCGAATATGAGAGTATTAAAAAAACTATAAAATTCAACTTCCATCTCCAAATATACTATGAATTTCAATGAGCCAATTCATAAAATTATTACCATAACAACGGGCACACTCTACTCTTTTCAAATACATGATTTTTATAATTTTTAGACTATTTTAAGGTTTCAATCCATGTTTATTTCTAACTACAACTTTTTAGGCCACAACACACTATAAATATCCATGCCTATATATGTTTTCATATCATTTTTTTTGTTTATCTAAATGTAAAAAAAAGTATATGGTCACAAACTAGGCCTAATTCTACGCACATTTAAAAACAAAAAACAAATTTACTTTCTTTTGAGGTAATTAGGGGTGTTGCATAGCTAGTTATCCTTTTTTTTTCAAATTTTTATTATTGTAGGTTTTTATTTTTCCCTATTTATTAATTAGGGAAATTGTATTTCTTGTGCATACATGGATGTTTCCTACATTTGTGGGATATGCTAGCTTATGTGGAGGTGTGTGTCATAGATGTGTCATAGGTGTCATAAGAATGTCATATGTAACTCCCTTGATGGGAGTTACTTCTCTATTCTTAGCACCTTGTCACCACCTTTCATGGAAGAGTTACTGACTATTCTTGGTGTGCCTTGTCCACATTTTGTGGAGGAGTTAATTTCGTACTCTCCTATTTGTAGTCTTCACTTTGGCCATCTCATGTTAATCAGATTTTGGTTTTCTCCATTTTGTCTTGTGCAATTTCTCTTATTGTATTATTTTCAAATTGCTTTAGCATCTATGTGGTGTGCACTTGCTTCAACTTGCGTGATCACGTCTCCATTGCACTCGCATTATCCAGATTTTGGCAAGATATTCGATAATTTTAAAGGTTTATTTATTTACAAAATTAAAATATATATATATTCATTGAAAAAATATAAAACAATGTAAGTCCCAAACTAGATCTTATATAAATATTCACCAAAAAATTTCAAAAAATATTTAATGATGCTTGAAAAATAGTGTGCCACAAGGCCATATATCTACTCTATTTTATTAAAAACACAAGAGTTCCTCTTCAAATTTTACATGTTTTACGTAGTTATACTTAACCATTTTTTTTTTTTTAAAACTAGTGTTTTGGAAACTAGACTCGAAATGTTACAATTCATGTTATTATATCATTTTCAAATTTTGAGTGTAGCCATCTCAAATTATCTGTAGAATTTTATATTTATTAAATTTTTAGAAAATCGTGTCCATAGATAGGCCCATTTTTATCCCCCAACTTTATACACTTACCCTAACGTTGTATTTTTTCAACATACAAACCTAGTATTTTAACAATAAACCCCAAACATTTCCATTTCTTCATATAGTTTTTGTTTTAAATGTATTTTTTCTCCATAAATGATTTTAATCTTGTTTCTTACTATGAATATTTTTTATTGTTATGTTTTAATTTATAATTTTTCTAGTTCGAAACTTGATTTAAGATATTGTGTATATATCCAGGTAACAAGTTTCAATGAGAGAAATGATGAAGCAGATCATTACAAGGGAAATGATGGAAGTAGTTATTATTATTATTATTATTATTATTATTATTATTATTATTATTATTATTATGTCTTTGTTGATAATGACAAGGAGAATGATGATAGCTAAATGTTTTTAAAAATTACCCAAATAATGTTAGAAATAAATAATGGTATTCCATACAAGTTTTGAATAAATTTAAATTTAAATTATAATTCAAAATCAAAAAAATAGAATGACACATATAGTTTCTTTTCTGATGTCAAAGGTGTCACTTGTTGATGCAAAAAGTGTCATTTTTCAATGCAAAATTTGTTATTTTTTCATTTTATATGAATTTTTACCTCCAAAAAATAAAAAATAATAATTCAAATTTTAAAAAAGTGAATATAAATCTAATGTAAAATACCCAACATAAAAACTCAAACATTGAACATTAAATTTACGTCAAAGTATCACAAAGTTTTGCATTAAGATGCAGGTAAAAATTTAGGCAAAAAATGCCCCAATTTTAACTCTAATAGTGAATCCAAAACATAAAAATATATTAATACATTAGGGAAGTGCTTCATGTGTCTCTAGGAAAGTTCATCCATATTCTTCATGATAATGCTTTCCTTCTCAAGGCCTATGGTTATGGTACTTGTGGTAGGAAGTGTTTAAGAAGTAGGTGGTAAAGTCCTTCTTTTCCCAATAATATCTCTCATGGAGGAGGGTCTAGTTATGCATTCATAAAAACTTATGGGTGGATAGTTTAATAGTAAAGGAAATTTTCTTGGCTAGTCTTAACTATTCCCTCACCTAGACATGATCTAGACAAAGATACAAATAAATAAAAAGATAATGACAGGTGTGAGTTGATACCTAATATGATATATTTGAATGATGGTGGTGGTTAGGGTGACAAGCATGATGTGTAGACACCCAAATAGTGTCTAACCCTTGGTCACCTTCCCCCTTGGTCTATTCCTAACCCATTCTTAAAAATTACTAATTTAAAATAATTAACTTATTTTGAATTAACCCCCCCTCCTTGGACACATCACCCATGACACCTCACCTAGGACACCTCGCCTTAGACTAATTCCCATCCTATGACTCACCCAAGACCTATTCCTACTTCTCTCTAACCGCCTACCAAACTCTCATGCGTATTTAGCCCAGCCATCGACATTCTCCAATGGATAGTGCACTTGGCAGATGAAAAACGGGCTTAATGGCTCATTTTACCCATTCTAACCCCGTCGATGTCGGTCAAGTGTCGGCCGACTTCGGTTATACTTAACCAATTTTTCAGACTCTTTGGGGATCTGAATCAGAAATCAGCTAATCTACAGAAGCAACTAACGAATCCTTCAGTCTTCAACCATCTATCAATCTGTGAAATCTCTCAATCAAGCCTCTCACTCTCTCCCTCAGGTACAGAAATAGCTTCAGGTTTTCCATCAGCAACAGGTTCTCCACACAGGCTACATCAACAGCAGGTACGGGAATCATCAGTAGCACACCTTCTACAAGGCACAGGTAAGTATACTATCTGTGTTTTTATTCTCTTTTCAGTTATTTGCTTTCAAACAATATCTCCCTAGACCAGACTGTTAACCAAGCCAGACCCGAATCTCGACTTATCCACCTCCCTGTTTCCTCCGTCCTCTATCGGACCATACACTCTACCCATTCAACCAGACTCTCAGACCCAGACCCCAAACCATTCAACCAAGCCCAAAACCTTGTCTCAAAATTGTTAACAAACCCAGACCCTTCCTTAGCCTTGTCCACAGACCAAAACCCTGACCAGACTCTGTCCACAGACCACAGACCTGCCCAGACCCCGTCCAAGCTAATTGCCCCGACCGACGTCGGTCACTACCCAACCAACATCGACAGATTAACCGACGTCGGCACCTTGACCAACCAACGCCGGTATTCTTACCGACGCCGGCCACTGTGATCAATTCGACAGCTTCTTTCAAGTAAGTCTTTGCTTCTCCTTTGCATTTCCATCTTTTATCACTTTTAGTTCTTCATTATTCAGCTATTTATCAGACATTTCTTTCTATTGATTAGTGGGTTTATATCCCTTAAGAAAGTTTTCATACTTCTGGGATCAAGCTTTCGCTTGACAACCCACCATCTGTCTATTTAACACCTTCTTTTGTCCAAGCTTCTTTTCTTTGCAGGTGTCATTCCTCCATAGCCAAAGAGGAGTACTCATAGCGTCTGGATTATGGTGCGCAGACTTTATCCAGGTACACATCAAGCCTTGACCATTCCTTCTTAAGTTTCTCTTAATTCTGTCCTTTGAAATTGAAAACAAAATTTGAATAGAAACATTCTGGCACGCCCGGTGGGACCCCTTTAGGGCCTTCCTTGGGTTCCCTTTCTTCTGTGTTCATTTAGTTGCATTAGGCTTCTTAACCTTCACCTCTTTCTTCTTTTCTAAAAAAATCATAAGCAGGAAATAAAAAGAACTTTTCTTTCTTTTTCTTGCATTTCTAGACTAGTAAGAAAATCATTTTCTTCAACCCTTTCTCCAACTTGTCTCCATTCCAATTTAATATTTCGATTTGGGGCTTTAAAACTTACTGCATTCCATTTCTTGCTTTCTTGCATCTTTTTAGTCCACACTTAGTAATTAGTAAAAGACATATTGAATAAATCGTAGATCACTCAATGTTACACAACCAGACCACGAGCACTCAATTAAACATAAAACTCACTTGAGACAAGGCCCGACTGGGATTTCATCACCCAGCGGATACCTTACCCAACCTGGCAATCCTACTTGGATTTCACCACCAAGGGGAAAGCCAACTCTGTTCTCTGGCAGAGTCTAAACTATAGTGAAAGTATATTTTGGCTAAGCGAAACCAGCTAACCACTGGAATCGTGAAGTGAGGGGAGCTTGCTCCTTAGCACCAGGCCTGTATGAAAGCTAATACAGACTTTTGAGCACCTTAACATACCTGAAACCATCTTTAGATTACCTATTCTAGGACCCTTCTTATAGCCAACTTCCTCAAACATCACATTAAGGCATAAGCCACACGATCTTAATAAAATTGTTTCTAGGGATTTAATGCTAGGCTCTGTCTGTCATCATCATATTTTTTATTTTTATCTGTCTTTTTGAGCTGGTAAGGACGTCTTCTTCATTTCCAAAAACTTTTTTTCTGAGTTTCTAGAAAACACAGTAACCGACATCGGTTCTGTAACTGACGTCAGCAACTTTTCTTTACCGGCATCGGTCATCTGACCGACATCAACAACCTTCTTCACCGACATCGGTTTTTATACCGACGTCGGTCTCTGTCTATTTTCTTTTTTCCAAAAAAATAGCAAGCTTAAAATCCAACTTTCTGCCTGTCTAAACATCTATTCTGGTTTTTTGAGACTGACAGAACACAATTTTCTGAAACCTGATCCTTTCTTGCCTTGAATGGTTTTGACACGCAGTCAAACCAAGGCCCTTCTTGACCACGCTAGTCAACAACCGCTTCCACCTTCACCATCTATAACTAGTCCTATAATGGAGTTCAACTCGGAGACTGAAAGAACTCCTACTCGCCCAACCCCGCCTCAAACTCCTATCGTCCCAAAAGGGGACCAAGATTTCGCACAATTCTTGGACCTTAACGTCAAATCCTTACAACACTATCTCACAAATAGCCAAACACGAGACTCCCTAGGCAACCCAATCTATGGGATGTCGACTTCCTTAGTTGACACAAGAATCACATCAACAGCCCCTACAATTCAGCCACTAGACAATACCTCCACCAATAACCCAACCGTGTCTTATCTTCAAAATGTAACCTCTCCATCTAAACCTACCTCCATAGGGGTTCTGATACTCCCTCAACCCCAAGTCACTCAACCAAACCCCACACCTTTCCAAAACCTACTAGTCTCTATTCCCCCTACTCTTGCACCTATCAACACAAGAGTAACCATTTACCCGTCAACAAGCGTAGCCACTCCTCAACCATCCTTGATGGCCTCTATCCAACTTGTGCCTACCAACCCCATAACACAAGTGCCCTTGGCTCCAACTTTTGCTCCCATAACTAGCTATCCATATGTTGTGTCTATGCAACCATCCACATCATACGCCCCTCCCAATATCTTTCAAGTGCCTTATAATCTAGGGGGCACTCCACCCGCCAATCCGTCAGCATATATCATCAAAATGATGATGGATAAGATGTCTAGCTTAGAGACTTCCATTTTCGACTCACGCAATGCTCTCTCATATGAGCAAATTTGCAATGAGCCTATTCATCCTTCCATTCCAATTAGACCATACCCCAACCAGTGGGAGCTTTCCAAATTTTCTCGCTTTCAAAGCAAGGAAGACCCACAGCAACACTTACGGGCATTTAGACATGCCTGTTACCTTATTGCCCATGATGATGCATTACTCTTGCGCACATTTCCTATGTCCCTTTCTGGTGCTACACTTGACTGGTACAGCTCTATTGCCAGCCATTCCCTCTTCACCTTTACACAACTGGCCCAGCTTTTTCTTGATCACTTCTCCATTAACATCACCAAGAAGGTCTTGATCACAGACCTTTACACTATCCGCCAATTCGAGGATGAATCAGTAGCTGACTTCATTGCTCGCTGGAGAGGTCTCATCAATCAACTCTCCTTTTCCTTACCTCAAACTGAACTTATTGAACTATTCTCCCAAGCTTGCGCCAAACATATTTCTTCCACTTTAAGGGTTCAGACCTTTCGTACCTTCGACGAAGCCTTCACGATGGCCCGTAAACTTGAATTACGTGCCATCGAGGAGAATAAAGTCAAGTTGCGGAGCAAGAACCCCAACTCTAAGACTAATGACTCTTCTTCTTTTAAACCTTCATCATCAAATCCTAAGTCTAAAGCTTCAGCTAACGCTGTGGTTGTTAGACCTTCGTCCTCTTCATCCAATCAACCTGAGCCATCCACATCTCAGAGTGCCACCCGTCAATTCCAGTAGAGATACGTGCAAAGACAGTATACTCCTCTTGGAGAATCTTACGCGTCTATACTGGAAAAGCTTGTTAAACAGGGGATTATCAACCTCCCCCAAATTTGACCACCGCCATAATTTGATCCCTCACGCGCCATCCCTGCGTGGTATAGGGAAAATGACTTCTGTAATTTCCATCGTGTCAAAGGTCATGACATGGGAAACTGTAAAACTTTCAAAAACATAATTTAGGACATGCTTGAAAAGGGAGAGCTCGTTCTAGATAATCCCAATGCACCTCCAAACTAGGGCATCGACATTTTCAAGCAACCATTCCCTAATCATCCACCAACCCAAAATAATGTCCAGACCTTGATTGACAACACACACGAACATGACATTCGAACGGTCAATACGGTCTCACCCTTCATCCCCAACCAATCTCAAGAGGTTAACCCATCTACCAGTCCATCACGTGTGGACGAACCTCTTTCCCCAGTTAGTTCTCCATCAACCTCTCTCATCTTGGAGGACGCCTCAACCTTACCGGCACCACCGGTCTCACCATCCTCCTTTCTTCTACCTATGGAGGACCTGACCTTACCCACTCCTCGACTGCAAGTGGAGGGCACCATAATCCCTACCCTTTACCCACTTGAGGAGCCACACTCTCCAGTTCCTTCTCCACCAAGAGAAGAACCTGACTCTCCATCTTCCTCAACCAACAACAATCCGGTTATAACTCCCACACACCTTGGATCCGAAACTACTGCCACACCTAACACATCTTCTCAAGAATCCAAACCTTATCCAACATCCTTTCAACCATTTTCCCGACTAGTGGAGAAATTAGAACTTCTCCCTTCAAGAAAAGTGGAGCATCAGGGATTGTGGGAACATCTTAAAGTTCTTCAACATTCCCGTGCCCTCTCGTCTCATACTGCCAATCCCCCCAAGGCAGAATCGCCCCAGACTCCAAACAAAGACCAAACCCCCGCTTCTAAATCTGCATCTACCCAATCTAAACCAATCAAGTCACTTGGCATTCACCCTCTCTCTACGCTCACTCACCCGCAAGTGAAGGTGGACTTGGACCAAACCTCAACCAAAAGTAGTCTTCCAACCAAGTCGAAGAAGACTGCCAGACCACAGAAGCAAACCCCTCCTCCACCGTAAACTTTGCCCTCCATCTTAGGTCCTCATCCTTCTACCCTAATCGGTGTCCTTCCTACTCCGACCCTTAACCAAAACAAATTACCTCCATTACTTCCTTTGCCAACCACAAGTCAACCCCCTCTCAAAAATTTGGCACCTCTCACAAAGAAAGTGCCGTCTTCACCTGTCACCGCACCACCAACCCAAAAGGTGGTACGGAAACCTTCTTCAACATCCCCTAAGCAAAAGTCACCAGTGCATCATGCATCAACAAGCGTGGACCCCTTAGTAGGTTCATATGCTTTGATATTACGCCAACTTTTGTAGACTTCTAGCATTACCCTTACTTCCATCAAGCCATTCCAACCCCTCAGGTCGAAACCTTCTTGGTTCGATGATACAAAGATTTGTTTATACCATTGCACGCCAAGACACGATACCGAGACTTGTTGTGCCCTCAAGGCAGTCGTTCACCGCTATATGGAGAAAGACACTCTTCTCCTTGAGGACACTCTTAACCAACCCTCGACACCTTCCCATCCAACCTCTTCAACCACATCAACATCTCACCAACAGACCATAACCCCTTCTTCACCTACTATATTTGAAATCAATGCTATCCATATAACCACTAGGTCACAAAAGGACAAGGCGAAAGAAAAAGCCACTATTCCTTGGACCTATCCTTTTGTCCAGGCACCTCAACCACTGAAACCCAAGATTTCCATCTTAGGTGCATCCCAACCCCCTTCTTCAGAGGCAATCATAGAATCTATGATAAAACAACTTCACCAAACGCCTGTGAAGATGACCCTAGATGACCTTATCCAAAGCTCCCCCCAGCATCGCCAGGCTCTAATCAAAGCCCTACAGGCAGCTGAGGTCCAACCTGAAGACCCTCAACCACTTGCTGCCTTAGTCCATTCTTTATCCCCCATCGCCTCCATCACTTTCAATAATTCTGAAATTCCTACCTCTACCGTGGAAGATCAAGACGCCACCCTTTTCATCACAGCCTACGTTGATCGAACCCGTATTAAATGAGTTATGATTGATGGGGGTGCCAGCATTAATATCATTTCCTCCCATGCCTTTGACCAATTGGCCCTTCCCAAGAATTATGTATCGAAAACCGACGCAATCCTTAGATCCTTTAATGACACCACCGCTAACACTATTGGCACTATTGTCCTCCATATCTGCGTTGGTCCACGCACAATCCCAGAGCTCTTCTACATCATTGAGGGAGAATTCCAATTTAACATGCTATTAGGGCGACCCTAGATCAGTGCCATGGCTTGCGTCCCTTCAACACTTCACCGTTGTGTCAAATTTGAACATGACAAACAAGTCCATGTCATTCCCGCTGACCCATCCCCTTTTAAGACTTGTAACACGACCTATAGCCCAAACGACATTCTTATCCTACTCAAGGCATCAACCCCAACATCATCTCCATCCACAGAAGCGTCGACTAGTACGCAAACAGCAGTTGCCACTACATCATCTTCTCAATTAACAACCAAGGACCCCATGGACGACATCTTCCAAAGACTTTCACTGGGGGAATATCGCCTACTTACCCTAGACATGTTCCAGACTCCTCAAGAGTATGGACAGCTTCATCAAAACCCAAACTATGATTGTCGGATCAAAATGGTCATTCCTTATGGTCCTCCTAGCCTTCGCACTAATCTCGTCTATGGGGGGCTGGATCAAGCTCCTACTGAATCAAATCCTTCCTCCTCACCTCAAATATTCACATCCAATTTCTCCTTTCTTAGCAACCCCACCTTTGCACATGCCTACCTTTATAGGTGTGCATGGAAAGGTTTTGTCTTTAGACGTTACGAATAAGGCTCCCATCAGCCTATCGAAACACCCAATGACGATAATGCAAAGAAACGGTATGGACTGGGTTTCCAAGAACCCACTGAGGCTTCCACAAACCTTTGCCCCGAACCAACCATCGACCAATTTCTTCTAGACTCGCCTATTCTTCCATCCTCACCTACGGAGTCAGTGGTTTCCATCCCTCCTAGTTTTTTTTTTGGCATAAACACCATCCGTTTGGAACCCCCAACCTATTAGCTCAATGGGGTTCCCAAGTCTCTCCCTCTCATTTATCCCAGCATGATAGATGATGAATCGACAACCATCAACACAGTCCACTGCATAGACGATGATGCCATTCTTACCTATATGGGTGCCGACGATTCTTTCATTCAGCGCTCCCTCCCTTTTGAAACACAGGTTATGTTAAATGAATCAACCATTGACATTAACCTTTTATCTTCTAATGTTCCTCAAGTCTTAAAGATTGGTCAATCTTTAGACGTCCAGGAGCAGGCCGACTATACAACATTTCTCTCCGACAATCGCCAAGCCTTTGCCTGGACCTACGCTGACATGCCTGGCATCAACCCTAACATTGCCACTCATAACATTGTCACAAACCCAGAGGCTAAGCTTGTTAGGCAAAAGCTTCACAAAATGCATCCTCGTGTTGCACTTCTTGTCAAAGAAGAGCTTCAGCGTCTTCTTTCAGTCTCCTTCATCCAACCCATCGATTATCCGCAGTGGGTCTCCAACATTGTTCCTATCACCAAAGCGACTGGGGGGATCCGGATCTGCACAGACTATCATGACCTTAACCTAACTTGTCCCAAAGACAACTTTCCTCTTCCAAACATTGACCAACTTGTTGATCTTACGGCTGGCCATGAGATGTTATCACTCATGGACAGATTTTTAGGATATAACCAAATCCTGATTGCACCGGAAGATCAGCACAAAACCACCTTCATCACACCATGGGGAACTTTCTGCTTTAGAGTCATGCCTTTTGGTCTGAAAAATGCATGCGCCACATATCAGTGTGCCATGACTTACATCTTTCACGATCTCCTCCATAAAATCATGGAGGACTATGTCAATGACCTGCTTGGCAAGTCTAAGCTTCGTCGCGACCATTTGACTATCCTCAAAATCATCTTCTCTCACCTTCTTCAGTATCAGGTCCATCTTAACCCCAAGAAATGTGTCTTTGGGGTCCTCTCAAGAAATCTCCTGGGATTCATTGTCTCTTTTCGTGGCATCGAGATAGATCCTGCCAAAATCCGCGCTATCCTCAAAATGCCAACTCTAACTAATCTCAAGCAACTTCGTAGTCTACAAGGAAAGCTCCAATCCATCCACTGCTTCATTTCACAGCTTTCTGACCGTTGCCAGCCCTTTCATCACCTCCTCAAGAAGGACGTCTCCTTTAAATGGGATAAAGATTTCCAAGAGGCTTTTAACACCCTCAAACGCTATTTGGTCTCTCCACCAGTCCTTATTCCACCAAAAGATGACCAACCCTTCTATCTCTACATCTCAGCAACCAATCATTCGTTAGGTGCCATGATCGCGCATCGAGATGAGCAACACCGTGAGCAAGCAGTCTATTACATAAGCCGAACACTTGTCGACTATAAAACTCAGTATATTCATACCAAAAAACTCTGTTTGGCATTAGTCTTTGCCACTACCAAGCTCCGTCACTATCTTCTTAATCACAAAACCTTTGTCATCACCCACACTGATCCCCTCAAATACATGCATTCTAAACCATATCAAAACTAGCGTATGGCTCGTTGGCTCATGCTTCTTGCTGAATTTGACTTAGAATTTGTCCAGCAAAAATCTATAAAAGGGCAAACAATCACTGACCAACTAGCGGATGCCCCTCTTCCCGATAATCAACCTTCTCAGTGCGAGTTTCCCGATGAATCTATCGCCACTCTCTCGACTGATGACACATTCTACCAAATGACAATGTTCTTTGATGGCTCTAAATGTCAACTCGATGGGGGTGCAGGGGTCGTCCTCATTCCACATGAAGGTGAACCCATGCCCCTGTCTTTCAAACTGGACTTTGAATGTACCAATAATATGGCCGAATACGAAGCCTTAATTTTGGGACTTCAAACTGCTCTTTCTTTAAACATCAAGACCATTAACATCTTTGGTGACTTACAACTTGTCGTCAATCAAATCAATGGTTCATATCTTTGTAAAAATGAAATTTTACAAAGGTACAAGCACCGTGTTGACACTCTTCTAACATCTTTCGACCATCATTTATTGCAGACTGTTCCTCGATCGACGAATAAGTTTGCTGACACCATGGCTTCCCTTGCCTCGCATATTCCTTCTTCATCATCATCCTCATCAAGAATTTATGTCATGGTACATCGTGTGCCATTGCCTTCATACATTTCCACTGACATCAATCTCGTCCACACAATAGACTCTAGTTCACAATATGTATGGTATAAACAACTTGAGGACTACTTGGCTCATTCTCTCATTCCTCCCAACCTCTCTAGCAATGCACGGCAGGCTTTCATCAAGCTCACCGCTTGCTATACCATGCTAGGGGGCCTTCTCTATAAAAGAGGTTTTGACAGCCTTCTTCTTCGTTGTTTAAACTCCACTGAAGCTTCTCATGCTGTTAAACAAGCCCATGACGAGATTTGTGGAGGACACTTTAGTGGTAACTCGGTTGCCAAGCGCATCCTTCGCCTGGGTTATTATTGGCCCACACTTCATCAAGACTATAGCGATTATGTTCGGCGTTGCATCAAGTGTCAGCAACATGCTAACTTGCTTCATCTCCCTAGTCACGCCTTACAAGTCACTCAAGATTTCTGGCCTTTTTCACAATGGGGCTTAGATCTCATTGGCGAGATCAACCCTCATTCGTCTCTTCGTCATCAGTCCATCATCACTGCCACTGAGCATTTCACTAAATGGGTGGAAGTTATCCCTCTCGTCTCCACAAAAGCCGACAAGATTATCGACTTCATCAACACCCACATCATCTGTCATTTCGGTGTACCTCACAAAATCATCACCGACAATGGCAAGTCCTTTAAAAACAAGACCGTCCAAAAACTTTGTGACTCCTTTGGCATTAAACTCAGCTTTTCTTCGCCTTACTACCCACAAGCAAATGGGCAGGCCGAGGCTTCTAACAAAATCCTAACTAAAATTCTCATGAAGGTGGCCAGTGACACTGGAAGGGATTGGCACATTCACTTTCCCTTCGCTTTGTGGGCCTACTGCACTAGCATCCGAACCTCTACGGGTGCTACCCCTTTTTCTCTAGTGTACGGATCAGAGGCTGTCTTACCTCTCGAAGTACAAATCCCGTCTCTTTGCATTTCACTCCATGACATTCTTTCTAATGATGACTTTCGTCAAGAACGATTAGCTCAACTTGAGTTACTTGACGAACGTCGTCTTGCTGCCCT
Organism: Torreya grandis; assembly: GCA_037957365.1. Classification (NCBI taxonomy): domain Eukaryota; kingdom Viridiplantae; phylum Streptophyta; class Pinopsida; order Cupressales; family Taxaceae; genus Torreya; species Torreya grandis. The sequence continues at coordinate 854,442 of JARHVA010002126.1, forward strand.
CAATCATCTCCATGTCTATCAAAATCGCATCAAACGCGCCTATAATAAAACTCTGAGAGAACGAGATTTCAATATCGGAGACCTCGTCCTCAAAGAGAACCAACATGTGACCAATATGGAACGAAGTAAACGAGGTAAATTCGCTCCTAATTGGCTCGGACCTTATATCATAACGCACAAGTATGGATCAGGGACTTATCATCTATCTTCTCTTGAAGGCTGACCAAAACCTGAACCTCTTAATGCTTTGCATCTTCGACCATTCTACTGTTAGTCGAGTACTCATCCACTTGACATCTAACTTGAGCTCGTCCCTTGAGAAATCCTTGTACTTTAAATCCTCAATCCATTTCACCCTTTTTCCCTTAACCAATCCTCTACAACCCTTTTATGACGTACGGATGCTTCGTCCTAATAAAAGGGAGACCTTAATCTTCTATAAGTCTTGTCCATGACTCCATATTCTGTCAAAACAAAATCAAGATGTCAAAATATCCAAAGTCACAAAATCAAAAAATCAAATCAAAAGCAGACTGCTCCCTTGAAGGACAGCTGCACTATCATTGCTGTAACTAATAGACTGCTCCCTCGAAGGACAGCTATTCAAAATCTATAAAGCAAAATATAGACCACTCCCTCGAAGGATGGCTATGACTAAATCTTGCTACAAATAGCACTTTCCTAGAAGCTTCCCGCATCGATCAGCTTCACAAATGACCGCCACAACAAATGACATCTTTATGTGGACTTCTCGTATTGATCAGTCCGCTCTCTAAAAAAAAAAAAAGAAAAAAAAAATCGGGTCATGGACTTGACTTATAGTTGTCTCAGGGTCTCCTATAAAAAGGGGCAAAGTTCTCCATACTCTAAAATGGGTTACCCTTTTCTTCCTATAATATCACCTACTCAAGGGACTTCGAGCTCACTTTAATGTCAAAAGTGATTCGATTACCGCTCTAACATAACTATGGTCAATAATGCAATGCATAAATGGGGTTCTTGATTCTAACAACCCCTATCTATGTCGTCTTTCTGGTCCTTGTCAATGAAAGAGCAACGCGCCTTTCACTTATCTTCCACATTTTGGTCACACTTAACCAAAACATTTTTAGACCAACAATAGAACATTATGTCATCATCCTAGTCCATTTCACATAGTTTCTATGGACACCAATACACATGGAAACTATCAACCACACAATTTATGTCAAGCATAAACCAATACTTGCTGAAGCATAAATAGACCTCAATTCTTTTTTAGCATACATCCATCACGAATATGGATCATGGCTAGGAATGAAAAACCCCGACCAATGTTACAGCTTACACCATTTGGAAAACGCTGTAGCATCATTTTTTCTTATCATTTCAAGCATGCACCCTCAGACATATGGGAAATGCTATATCTTTATCATGACCAAAATCAACCATTTCGATCTTTTTCCTCCCTTCTTGGGAGAACTACATTGGCCTGAGGCCCTAATGACATGGGCTATGTAGGCAGCACTCAGTTGACATGGGGTCTTCTGGGGTTAGCTCAGCCATTCTCTTCATCACTTTCTTCCATCTCCTTCTCTCGTCACCTGTCAATCAAAGCACAGTCAATCACATATTCACATAATCATTAGTATACTCTTATTTTCATTATAACAACATAAGTCATTCATCATAAATATCATCTATCATAACTCATTAAACATTTACATCATATAATCCACAAGTTAAACATTAAATATCACATCTATCATCATCTAATCTAAAGTCATCATCATATAATCTATCATCCACAATCAATCAACATCATTATATAACCATTTCATAAACATTATCATCACATTCATTTTCATCATAGCATCATACGCATAACACATAAATATCAACACATGCATCACATCAAAATGTCATAAACATCAAAACACATCCATACATTTTCTTATTACACATGGCACTAAATCAAAAATGCTCATCATATATATATATATATATAGCACAAATAGTTTTATACAATAATACACAATCTGTGTCTATCACTCTCTCTCATCATACATCTCTCGTCTTCGACTCGCAGGCTGGTATATACATCAAAAAAATCAATCTCAAGGGCTGCCCTCAAGGCTACGGCTGTGGTGGTGGTGGCGGTGGCCGGGAAGAAGCTGTATCCTCTCCTCCCTCTGATCTGTGTCATCTGTGCGACCTTAAAGCCGTCGCTCGCGACATAGATCTCTATCAGCTCTGCTCTGCCTGCATCTCTGAGTATCGTTGTATCTGAGGGAACCCCCTGATGGCCCTCTCATAATACGCGATCTCGTCCAGCACATCACTGTATCTCACTAGAGATATAGTCTGTAGTGGACCCATCTGCCCTGTTATTGTGCCCTGTCCTGATCTCTGTGGCTGTGACTGGCCTAGGTGCACTGATGCCGACGGTCCTACCCCCTGTGAAAATGCTGGCTGCTGAGATGGCTGTTGCCATGGGCCCTGCCCTCCAAAACTCTGACCTACCACTGCCTGTGCCTAGGCTACAGCCAGCTGTCCCTATAATAGAGTGACCTGCCCTATCAGCGCTGCCACCCGACTTGTCATCTTTGCCAGCTACCCTGTAACCCCTACTAGTTGTCCCTATAAAACTGAGACCTGGGCCTGAGCCACGTCTCTCTCCTATCGTGCAGTGTCCCTCTCCTCGCAGGCTGTATCCTGCTCCCTCGTGACAGCCTATAGATCTGGCTAGGGACCCACCTATATACCTGTATACTGCCCTGCCCACCATGCCATGTAGGCCTCTGTACACCCTGGGTCAGCTATCCTAGGTCCTACTAGCAACTCCTCAAAATCAGGCTCTGATATCTCCTCTGGCAGTGGGAGCAGCGCCTCTATGTCATCCCACCTGTACTGTGGAAATGCGGGAGGCACATCCTGTAGCAGCCCATACTGGCACCGTACTCTCTCTATTGGGATCTACTCGAGCTCACCGGCTCACCTGCCCCTGACCCATCTCAAGCTCTGCACACCAACCAGCTGCTCTCCCTGGTCTTCGAACGCTGGATAAACCAAGTATGGTCTCCAGATGATGTCTGCAGGAATCAGGGCCTCCAGTACCCCTCGATAGTGGTCAATATCCCTGACCACTCCATCCACCCGTGTCTGTGCCATCACCTCACACCATCACCTGAACTCGACCCTAAAGCCAGCCTAGATCGCCACTGGGAGGCCGAGAGGTTGGGTAACCACAATGTGCTCATATGCCCAACAGTGCAGAAGGTGGCCTACACACAGACTGTACTGTCGCCGCTGACTGATGTCCCATAACTCTCTGTATACCTGGGCTAAAAATACGGGCACCAAGGCGAACACTGTCTGCTGCTCCAGCATATCCATCAAAACTCTGGTCATGGCCACCGAGAACCTACCTCCCTTTGCATCTGGAAATGCATAGACTGTGATGTTGATCATCATCAAAATCACCAGCCGATGTGCGTCCTCATCCGCCACATACAACGGCTCATAGGCAAAACTGGCTGAATGGTAGCTCGTCTCCATGACGTGCTCCCCGAACAGCGTGACCATGTGGATGTCGTGCGCCTCTCTCGAGCACGTATAAATATCAGCTCCGTGTATCGACAGTCACAAAATCTGGTACACATCCTCGACCATGACCGTCATCTCACCCGTAGGTGGGTGGAAGGTGTTGGTGGCATGGTCCCACCACTCGATCAATGCTACCATGAGGCTCACATCCCTCGCCACTCTGCAGTAGCATCTCAACCTGCCTAGCCCGACTGCGCTCATCTGCGCCCACTCCTCGACTGACATGCCTCTGCACATCCACGTCATCAAGGTCAAGAGGCGATCCCACAGCATCAAAGTCTGCCTTGCCTGCATCCATCCACAAACAATCTCATGTTAACACTGTTCCTACTCTTCCTATTTTAACAACTATTCTGACTATCTATGCCTAACCCGACACTCGGGGAGCCCTTGGCGTAGCTTCAACCTTCTGACTTGACCTTTTTTCCACTCTTTCTGACCAGGCAACCACCGACATCAGTTAGCATGCTAGTGACAGCACTCACCTAACCGACGTCGGTCACTTAGTGATCGACGTCGGTAGGTTAGTGACCGACGCCGGTCTCTGGTTGGCTGATGCCGATAGGATCGCCGACGTCGGTGACTGGTTCGGCCCTAGGGCCAAACGGGGCGAGCCCTAATTTTTAGGGCTTCCCCATTTTTCACCCTAACACCCCCCAAACCCTCTACAAAGACTCCTAGTCTTTCCTACCTACCCTTCCCACCCTCTTACCTACCCTCCCCCTCGATTTCAACCTAAAACAACAAAAAATTCAAAAACTAAATTAAAAACCAAAATGAACCAACTAGGGCTTAGAGGCCCTCCTACCTCGTCCCGGCGTGGTGGCACAATGGGTGCCACTGGTGGTGGACCTCTCGCGGGTCCTCTACTCCCCTCTACCATCTCCGTTGTGTTTCTCTGCTCTCACACTTCTTTGGGCCCACAAACGCCTCTGCAGCCTCTAATCAATCACCAACTCGATCCTTCTCTTCACCAATGCCTATCTAACACCTCGCACCTCTCCTCGGTCAACTTGAGTCACTTTCAAACACTACACTCCAGACCTCACTTTTTCACTTAGACAAATAGCAAATGACTTTTGGTGGGCCGCCAATCTGGTTTTGTCAGATTTGGTAGGCCGCCGACGTCGGGCGATTTCTGCCGACGTCGGTCTCTTTTGGACACTGACATCAGTTCTATAACCGATGTCGGTGGCTTTAAACACTTCATCCCTCTTTAAAATGACCAAAATCATGCCCCCAATCAGTCAGTCCTCCAGACCATGTCATTTTGACCCCTTGGGGCACATTTAGATCACTTTTGCATCCATCCATCGACCACCAGACATTGGAGATCATGCCCATCTCCTAAAACCACGACTACTTCCAAAGCAATTTTGCCTTGGTTATTTTTGCATGTATGCTACCTCATAATTGGTTAGCAAAATTGTGCGCACACTTTTTGACCTTCATAAGTATAGGATCGCAAGCCAGTTGATCCGCACTACTTGTGACTTTTTAGTGTTTTCGAGAGCACTTCCTAAGCCTAGGATACTTGGAACACGACGACCATTGGAGCTTCACCTTTGATTGAATAACCCAATCAGTAGATGACTAAATGCTGGGGACCGATTATTTCAGTTTTGGCACTCCTTGACCCTTGACCTGCGACAATTTGACCTGACCATCCTCGTGACGTAGTGTACACGCAATCACAACTTTTACAGCATTCTCCCTCTATCTTCACCCTTTTCATCCACTCTCTGTCAAATCAGCACTCGATTCCAAGTTCCCTTCTCTCGACTCCTGCTTTGAGGGGGGATACCTCATCCATAATCAGGGCAACCAACCCTCACCTATTTTTGTCTACGAAATCAACTTTATCCCATACCTGGGGCAACCGACTCCTGTTTTTGTCTTGCAGTTCGTTTAGAGCAACCAACAAGACAAAAAGGGGCAAATGTAGACACCTAAATAGTGTCTAACCCTTGGTCACCTTCCCCCTTGGTCTATTCCTAACCCATTCTTAAAAATTACTAATTTAAAATAATTAACTTATTTTGAATTAACCCCCCCTCCTTAGACACATCACCCATGACACCTCACCTAGGACTCCTCGCCTTAGACTAATTCCCATCCTATGACTCACCCAAGACCTATTCCTACTTCTCTCTAACCGCCTAACAAACTCTCATTCGTATTTAGCCTAGCCGTCGACATTCTCCAACGGATAGTGCACTTGGCGGATGAAAAATGGGCTTAGTGGCTCGTTTTGCCCGTTCTAACCCCGCCAACGTCGGTCAAGTGTCGGCCGATGCCGACGAAATCACCGATGTCGGTTATACTTAACCAATTTTTCAGACTCTTTGGGGATCCAAATCAGAAATCAGCTAATCTACAGAAGCAACTAACGAATCCTTCAGTCTTCGACCATCCGTCAATCTGTGAAATCTCTCAATCAAGCCTCTCACTCTCTCCCTCAGGTATAACAACAGCTTCAGGTTCTCCATCAGCAACAGGTTTTCCACGCAGGCTACATCAACATCAGGTACGGGAATCATCAGTAACACACCTTCTACAAGGCACAGGTAAGTATAATGTCTGTGTTTTTATTCTCTTTTCAGTTATTTGCTTTCAAACAATATCTCCCTAGACCAGACTATTAACCAAGCCAGACCCGAATCTCGACTTATCCACCTCCTTGTTTCCTCCGTCCTCTATCGGACCATACACTCTGCCCATTTAACCAGACTCTTAGACCCAGACCCCAAACCATTTAACCAAGCCCAAAACCTTGTCTCAAAACTGTTAACAAACCCAGACCCTTCCTTAGCCTTGTCCACAGACCAAAACCCTGACCAGACTCTGTCCACAGACCACAGACCTGCCCAGACCCCGTCCAAGCTAATTGCCCTGACCGACGCCGGTCACTACCCAACCAACATCGGTAGATTAACCAACATCGGCACCTTGACCAACTGATACCGGTATTCTTACCGATGCCGGCGACTGTGATCAATTCGACAGCTTCTTTCAAGTAAGTCTTTGCTTCTCCTTTGCATTTCCATCTTTTATCACTTTCAGTTCTTCATTATTTAGCTATTTATCAGACATTTCTTTCTATTGATTAGTGGGTTTATATCCCTTAAGGAAGTTTTCATACTTCTGGGATCAAGCTTTCGCTTGACAACCCACCATCTGTCTATTTAACACCTTCTTTTGTCCAAGCTTCTTTTCTTTGCAGGTGTCATTCCTCCACAGCCAAAGAGGAGTACTCACAGCGTCTGGATTATGGTGCGCATACTTTATCCAGGTACACATCAAGCCTTGACCATTCCTTCTTAAGTTTCTCTTAATTCTCTCCTTTGAAATTGAAAACAAAATTTGAATAGAAACATGATGATCTTTGCATCCTCTATTTTTTCTTATCACTTTGGTTGGCTAATATTTTTGTGCCTTTCCATTTAGTTGCCCATTGGGATATGAATTTTGTTGCATGATATTTTATGAAATTTAATTAATATTTTTTATTTAATCCTTTATTAATATTTTTAGTTGATTAAAGTTGTTTAACACTCTGTCATTCCTTGTGATCAATTTGATATTTTGTTTTTGGATTGTGATCCCATTCCAATATTTTTTGAATTTGATTAAAATTAGAGATATATAATATTGTATTAAATTAATATAAAACACTTTGAAATTAGAAAAATAATAATAATGTACACACTTTGCATGATCAAGAGCTAAATTAGTAACTCTCATGTGGAAAAAAATACCAAAAAACTTTCCAAAAATAATAATAATATTGCATGCACTTTATGTGATTAAAAGCAAAAGTAGTAACTTGTATCTAGAAGCAATTAGGCAATGACCTATGATCAATCAAATATGTAAATGCATAACCATTTAAGAGATTAACTTCTTGGACTGAATAAGTAGATAAGTGAGTTTTATATATAGTTAGTTATCCACTGTAATGGGTATTTATGGAGAAAAGGATTGAATAATGCTAGGGTTTGTGATCCAACATGGTTTTAAGAGACTGATCGTAATGATGGCTTAGAGGAAAATGGTGACAACAATAGAGTTGGCATTGGGAGTTTTGATGGGCATATAGATGGAAATATAGCATAGAAATAAGGACTTCACATATTTGGCCATATGCTTATTAAATGTTAAAGGTGATGGCTAAAAAGGATGAGTGCACTACTCTAGATGAAGTTAATGAGCCTTGTGGAAGGCTCAATGGGATTGTAGAGAGTTTTAGGATTTATGGTCTAGGATGTGACATTGACTATGATTTATGCTATAAAATTGAAGCTAGTGGTTTAGGAATATTCAAGTAGGTAGTTACTGCTAACATCCAAGTGTATCCATCTAGCAAGAATAAATATATTCCTTTCTATTACTGTAGGGATTTCTACAAAAACCAAATTATCTCTGACCTTGGTAACTGAGCATCTTTAGACTTGGTTCTTTAGAAGTCCCTTTCAATGAATTTCTACTTATTATTAGAAAAGGGAAAAGAAGAAACTAAGTACGGGTATGGTTAAAAACCCCATTTGATTGTATGTGCATGGAATCAGAAGATTGTGAAGAGCTCTTCTTTGGTTTGGAAGGATGACTTGCAGATAAGAAAACACTAAAGCAAATTTGTTTGTTAGACAAATAGTTGAGTGGATTGCCTAGCGATAACTAGATCCTAGAAGCAAGAGATTTCTTAGGGGCTATCAATCCACATGTTTTAAATAATTAAATTTATAAAAAAAAGGAATGTACTTGCATCAATAATAAAAAAATTAATGATATCAAATATAAGAATACTTGCTTAAGAAATAGACTAGAAATGATTAAATTAGCAATAAACTCATTAATACTAGTGCTAAATGGATGGGGTATGCTTTAGAAAATTAGACAGGGGTCTGTGAATAGACAAGAACACAAAAATTCAGGTTTGATTGGGTGTAGGTAGGTGAAATTACCTTGCTATTTTTTAGTACCATAGTGACCATTGATGGTTGGGGTGATCGTCAGTGGTTGGGATGACCATCGGTGGTCAAGGTGACCGTTGGTGGTTGGACAAACCATCAACGATTGAGAGAACCATCTATGGTTACTATGTATGGATCTAGGTTGGTAAAAAGGCCGATTAACAAGATCCAAAAGATGGATTATGAGAGATGGGTAAGACCTAAGTTGATTGCAAAATGGAAATAAAGTAAATGAATACTGAGAAACAATTACTTGTATTACCAGAAGTTGATTGGGTGAATGGTTGAGATAGTTGACCTGTTGGTGGAATCTAGCTCAATTTTGACAGAGTAATGGTCCCTAAGAACTTGGTGGAGAGGCAATGGTAAATTGACTCTCTGATATGATTATTGGATTGATAGATTTCTTATGATGATTGAATCTCAAGAAATAAACTCCTAGATACACAAGCTCTTGATAACAATTACAAATCCATTTCACCTCTCTGTTCCTCTCTTTTTATATGCAAGGCAAGAGAGTTGCAACATCATGTCAACTAGGCCTCTTAATTATAACTCACTCATGTAATGGCTCTCACATAATGAGGGCAATTTATTTTTATAAAATCAAGGTGGGTAATTTTTCATGTTCTTGGTTAAGGAGGTGGACCTTGACTATCAACGGTGAAGGTGACCATCATCAGTCAACTTGATCGTCAGTGATCAAGGGTGAAGGGTAAAATAGGTAAAATCTAGGGTAAGGGTTAGGTTAAGTTAGTTAAGTTAAAATGATTGCAAGTTAGGTTAGGCTCGGGGTTAGAGGGTTAAATGGTCCCGAAGGGATCCTAAGGCGATCCAGGGGAAATATGACATTCAAAATTATAGTGTGTAGATTTTTGGTGTCTACATTTCCCCCTTTTGTTATGTGGTCTGGAATCAATTAGTTTCAAAACAAAAACTAATGTTAGTCAAAGGTCTATTGATAGCCCTGAGTATGGGAGGAGGTGTTCTCCCTCAAACTAGGAGGTGATGAGGTAAAGTAGAATAAGGTGTGGGTTTGATAAGGTGGGTGAGGGTGATGATGAAAGTGAATGTTATGAACATGTTTGAGAGGTTGGGCACTAAGGCACAAATAAGCACGTGAAGTATGACAATAGCCAAGATCGTGAAAAGATAAGGTTGTCATATTTGATAATAATAAAGGTCAGTGTTAGGATGACAAATGCCCAGTGTATTGCATGACCACATTTAGGTGTGGTGATTGGGTATACATGTTAGTCTCCTAGATAAGGTTAGTGTTTTTATGGGTATCTAAGGTAGGAAGTGTTCTCATGGAAAACACAAATGGGTCAAGTATCATAGGTATCCAAGGTAGGAAGTACTCCTGAGAAGACATAAGTAGGATAGGTAAACATGAGGTGGCATAAGTTTAAAAAGGGTCAACATGGCAATGTTGTTTTTGTGATCAAAGGACTAGGCAAAAAGTGTCGTAAAACACATACTAATTGGGTTGAAATGAACCAAAAACTAGGGATGAGGTTTGGTGGGATAAGGGTAATCTCCATGGGTGGGTTTGGGATTGTGGGAGATGTGTTCTAGAGGTTGTATGTTGAATTTTTGAGGTGGGCCCTCTATAGCCATCATACATTGTCATTACAAAGTTGGAGATGGATCTATGGGAGGAGAGAGGGTGAGACTAAGCTCATCCCATTTAATAGAGTTTGGAGGTATTACAGCCTAGTGTAGGGGATCCCAAGTCTATTCTTGAGGTACAAGAGGGAGGATGTAAAGTTTTTGTTACCTGAGCCATAACTAGAGGAGGTGGTCCTAGATCATGAGGAGCTACCTATTAGAGAAAGGACTGATTATGCTAGTTTTATTATTAGCTATGCGACATGGTACCAGGTACTTTATGTAGTGGCTAATTTTGGGTGGGATGATTAGGGCCGATAGGCTATGGATGTGGATCTAGATGGTGTACAGGCATAGGGCAGTGACCCTGATGAGTAGGTAGGAGTAGCACTAGCTTCTGCATAAGCATATATTGAAATATTACAAGGATATGTGGCCATATTATAGGCTTATATCATGACATTATAGGGTCAAATTTCCACCTTGATAGGTGAGAGAGATCAGGTGAGGACCTCTCTAGGTTTGGTGACCCAAAAGATGGAAACATTGAGGTAGAGGGTAGGAGCCACGACAACACTAGTAGGTGGGCCACTAAATACGATCCCTATGGCACAGTATTTGGCCATAGTGGAGGAGCTGAGGTATGATGAGGCCATCATTCTGACATAGTGTCCATAAAAGCCTTGATGGGGTAAGTATAGATCCAGCTTAGTAGGCGGGGCCTCTATGGCAACTCCAGGTTAAAGGGTTGCTTTAGTGGGGGAATAAATAGGTATCCTAGAAGGATAGGCACTAGATGGAAATGGTAGTGTGGTGGAGCCGATGGTAGTGGTGCCCCAGGGGCATGATATGTTATGTTATGACATATAGATATAGATGTACATGATTTTGATATCAACATATTTGTCAAAGTAGTGAGATGTACATGCAATGAGAGAGAGGATATACATTACCACATGTATTATTTATTTTGATGACATGATGTATATTTGACTTACGATATATATATGTGGTATTTGATTATGCTCATGTTCATAGTTTGACTTAAATTTTGTATTTATTACTCATTATGTGATGTTTACATTGCTCATAGATTATGCTTATGATATGGTTGTGTAGACATTGATATATGCTTAGCTAGGTATGAGATGTTTTGGGTTTATAGTTATGCTTCTTGATTGCTTACAACATGCTAATTTTGAATGAGTATTTGGATTTCATTATATTTAGACATGTGGTGGAAAATGGTTGATCATGTTAATTGCTTATGGATTTGATTATCATGCTTGGTATGGTTATGCTTATGGTCAATGTTTATGCTTAGGGTTAATGTTTATGAGCAAACACATGAGGTGGTTTAATTAACAACACTAGATGGAAGAATAAAGAACATAACCAAGAGACCAATGTCATAATGGAAATAACAACTAGTCATGATAGGATAAGAAGAGGGCACGATGCTTCTTCTTTGACAAGGACTAGAATAAAACCAAAGTTGGATAGGCTTACTGAACATAAGCCCTTCGAATGCTTTGCATTAGCATTTTTTAGTTGGTTAAAAGGTGTCTTGAACACATATTGTCAAGTAAGCTCAAGAATCCCGAGCATATAGTGTAAAGGGCAGATGGGTGAAAATGGAACCTTGTTGTGAGACTAGCATGCGTCTTCTGTACATAACCCAAGAACCAATATAAGCAAGCCTATGTCAAAACTATGTAGATTGATCGATGTGGGAAGTCTACTTGTGAAATTCGATTGTGATTTCCACCTTATCTTGATGTTTGAGAGCTAGTTGTGGCTTTCAAGATTAGTTTGTTTTTTCTATGATTTTGATGATGGGTCCTTTACTGATTATCATATATGGGAAGTTGATCGATGTGAGAAGCTTCCAAGAAATTGTTATGCTTTTGATAAATGCTTACTAAACCATCCTTTGAGGGAGTGGTCTAATTTTATGTGATTTGTTCAAGGCTTTGTGATAGTTTTCCTTCAAGGGAGTAGTCTACCTTACATTTGTGCAATTTTAGATATGTTTATGCAATTGTCCTTCAAGGGAGCAATTTATGAATGCTTAGGAATGACCCAAGATTGTTATTGGTGTGTATTTTTCTTATTTATTGCTTTGACTTTTCTTGGCATAAACTTGCTTAGGATATCTTAGTGGATCACCTTTATGAAGGAAAAACTAAAATCACAAAAAGGTTGATCAGGTGTAAAAGAGGTTTAGGTGACAAAGATCATGGGGATCCATCCTGAAAGGGGTGGAAAGTAGCATGAGAACCATGCCATGGGTAGAGTCATGGTACCCATTGTTCAAGATTAGGATATGATTATGACAAATAATCACATTATTCATTTTCAATTGATTACCCCTAAAATAGGGAGATTAAATGTGGGTGGATAGCAAGGGACGAGCTTAAGTTAAATAAAAGGTGAACTTGATCCTTCTTAACAAAAGAATGAACATAGATGTGAAGCATTGAGGGGTTCAGGTTTTAGGTGACCTTCAAGAGAAGACAACCAGTAATCTCATGATCCATACTTGTGGATTATGATATAGTGTCCAAGCTAATTGAAAGCAAACTTTACCCACTTGATTTTCTCCATGTTAGTGACATGTTGATTTTCCTTTAGGATGAGGTCTCCAATATTAAATTCTCACACTTTAAGGTGTTTGTTATAAGTACACTTGACACATTATTGATAGACATGAAGGTGAGTAATGGGTACTAAACAATGCTCATGAAGTAGCTCGAGTTGGGATAAATGATGATGATGATGATAATCACTCTTAGAAACAAGATCTTACAAAGAGATGAGATTTGGAATTCAAGAGGAAAGAAAACATCTGCTCCAAACACAAAAGAGAAAGTGGTGGCACCCATAGGGGTTCTAATACTATTATGATATTCCCATAGGGTGAAGGGGATGTGTAAATGCCAATCCCAACTAGATACATTGACCATTTTAGTTAGCATGTTATTAAAAGTTTTGTTAGAGGCTTTTGCCTATCCATTTGATTAAGGGAAATAAGGTGAGGAGAGGCTTAAATTAATGCCAAATGTGTCACATAGACACTGAACTTGCTTTTTCTTAAAGGATTTACCATTGTCGATGATAATATTATGAGGAACATCGAAGCGGTAGATGATATGATGGTTGATAAAGTTAACAATATTTTTTGCTTTGGTTGAGTCTAGAGGAATAACCTCTACCCACTTGGTAAAATATTTGGTCATGTGGATGATAGAATGGGGACATTTCAAGGAATGGGGATTAATTTCATTGATGAGGTCTAGACCTCATTAGGGAAAGGGCTAGAAATTGGTAAAAAAGTGAAGACTATGGCTGGGTACATGATGTAATTTAGCATGTTGTTGGCATTTAACACACTTTTTCACATAATCATAACAATTTTAGTTAAGGGTAGGCCAATAATTATTGAGACAAAGGATGTGCTTAGCTACAATGAATCCACTAAAGTGTCCCCCACATCTGCCATCATGCATTTCCTTGATAGCATGAGAGGCTTTGAGACTATGTAGGCAACAAAAGATGAGGCCATCAAAGCCATGTTTATATAGAATTCTTCCCTTAATGGTATAGCATGAGGTAATCTAGATAAATGATCTTTAAGCATTCTTGGAGAGACTAGAAAAAACTATGCCAAGGTTGAGATAGTCGAAGGTTTGCTAATACCAAAGGTCAGGTTGGGTCTCCTCCACATTGAAAATGATATGAGAATCTAGTTTGACATAGAAAGGTTGGGTAATCCTATGGTTAATTATAGACAACATAGATTTTGAGGGTGTGGATGGTATTTGAGAGGCCAGGGAAGCCATGGTGTTGATAAACTTGTTGGTAGATCACAGGGTCAAATGGATGTGATAATGCTCAAATGATGGTAACATTTTATCAACTAGTTGTTTGTACTATTATAGAACATCATTATTACACTGATAGGAGTCATTGATTTGATTGACCATAAGTTGGGAGTCACCAAAGATGTTGATCATTTTGACTCTTAGGGCTAAGGTAGTATGAAGGCTTATTATTAGGGCTCCGTACTTAGCCATATTATTGGTACATTAAATCAATATTGAAGGACAAAGGTAGAGGCTCTCCATTAAAGGGAATAAGGATGATACCTAATCTTTCACCACATTGAAACTTTGATCCATCAAAAAACACGGTGACTTGATAGGTGAAATCTACCTGAGAGATCATCATGATGGACTCGTCAGGGAACTCAAGAGGAGGAGGTCGGTTATCTGTTAAAGGTGCCTTAGCCAATTGGTCGGCAATGACTTGCCCCTTAATTAAATTAAACTAAAGGAACTGAAGATCAAACTCTACTTAGAGCATGAGCCACTTGGCCATATGCTATTTTTGGTATGGCTTAGAGTGCATGTACTTGAGTGGGTCAGTGTTGGTTATGACATAGGTTTTATGGTTAAGAAGGTAGTGGTGAAGTTTGGTGGTCACAAAGATTAAAGCTAAGAAATCTTTTTTAGTATGGGTGTACCGAGTATTGGACTCTACAAGCATGTGGATAATGTAGTATATAACTTGTTCTTTATGCTATTCACCTCAATGAGCAAGCATTGCCTCTAAGGAATGGTCAGTGGCAGAGATATATAGGTATAAAGGTTGGTCATCCTTAGGAAAGATGAGGATAAGTAGAGATAAAATGTACTTTTTAATCGAATCAAAGGCTTTTTGACAATAACTATTCCACTTGAAAGAGGCATCCTTCTTCAGAAGGTGGTGGAAGGGTTGGCATCGGTCTAAAAGCTAGGAAATGAAATGATAAATGGATTAAAGTTTTCTATACAAGCTACTGAGTTGCTTAAGGTTGATAGGAGTAAGCATGTCGAGGATTGCCTTGATCTTGGTGGGATCAACTTTGATTCCATGAAGGGAGACAATGAAACCAAGAAGCTTGCTTCACAAGACCCCAAAAATGCATTTCTTGGGGTTCAGGTGGACATAGTAATGGATAAGGTGTTCAAAGATGATCTTAAGAATATCTAAGAGATCTTTTTGAAGTTTGTATTTTTTTAGAAGATCATCCACATAGTCCTTGATAATCTTATGGATAAGGTCATAAAACATATAGGTCATGGCATGTTGGTAGGTTGCACCAATGTTCTTTAGTCCAAAGGGCATGCTTCTGTAGAAGAAGGTTCCCCAATGGGTGGTAAAGGGGGTTTTGTGTTGATCTTTGGGAGTAATTAAGATTTGGTTATAACTCGAGAACCCGTTCATGAGAAATAACATATCGTGGCTAGTTGTAAGATCAATAAGTTGGTCAATGCTTGGTAGAGGAAAGTTATCCTTGGAGCAAGTGAGGTTAAGGTCATGAAAGTCCACATAAATGTGTAATCCCCCTATGGATTTGGTGATAGGTACAACATTTGAGACCCATTAGGGGTAGTCAATGGGTAAAATAAAGTTGATAGATAAAAGATGTTGAAACTCTTATTTGATGAGAAGGGCTATGCAGGGATGCATGCATCAGAGCTTTTGCTTAATATGTTTGGCATCATAGTGAGTGACTATGTTATGGGTATCAATGACTGGGTCAATTCTAGGCATATCATTATAATACCAATTGAAGGCTATGCTATGGTCTTTAAGGAAAGAGGGGAAGTCCCAAAGCTCCTCGGTATTCAATGATTGGCTAATTTTGACAATACGAGGAATTTTCGAAGTACCCAAGTTGGTATTCATGGTGGATTCATTCAACATGGTCGAGATCTTAGGAGGAAGGGATTTGTGGATCAAAGAATCTAGGGCACCAAGATAGGTGAGAATAGAATCATCATCCTATGACTAGATAGTGTTAATGGTATGAGAGTCGTCTCCTATCATCTCAGGATGGGTCAAAGGGATGGTTATGGTTTCCCACTCCTTTTGATAATTCAAGAGTTCAAGGATGATCATGTTGACAAAAAAAATGTTAGGTCGGATGATGTCATCATCCTCATACGTAAGTGAAGATGAGGTTGGTGAGAAAGGGTAATCTTCTTCACCAATGGTAACAGTGGGTTGTTTGGATTTCTTCTTATTAGGTAAGATGAAAATAAGTTTGTGTTCCTTGTGTGGTTTCCTAATTTTGATGGCGACCACATCATGTGGGCCATGCTCATACCACCCAAGATCGAAGCCTTCCAAGCACATCGATGGAGGTATGTTTTGGCGAAGCTCAATTTATCTAGGTGAGAGAAATTGGCGATGAATGGTCAAGGTGGAAGAGAGGTGGTAGAAGCACTAAGGGACTTGTCAAGTACCCCATAGAAAAAATGGGTTTCATAGTGGGAAGGTCTAAAGGAAACAAAAGTTCTAACATTGGGGTCATATCCTAGCTGGTTGGTGAGTTGTCCATACTCGTATGGAGTAGGGAAAGTGTCAAGGGATAAAAGGCAATATTCCCCTAGTGAAAGATGATATAACATTGATTTCAAAGGGTATGTGGTGGGGATTTGGTTTGAAGGGATAGAAGAACTAGTCAATGCCTCAATGGTAGAAGGGTATATGATATCCGCTTTGGTGATTGATGGTTGGGTTTTAGGCATTAAGGGTGTGCTGGATGGGGGTAGGAGGGCATCATTGGGGTAATAGATCATGTTATACTTCAAAAAGGGACTTGGGTCAGCTTGGATAGTGATGACATGTCCTTCATTCTATCATCACCAAGAAAGGGTAAGGTTATAGCTAGGTGATGAAATCTTAGTCAGGCTTTGTCTTAAGTTTGTTTGATGTTTAATTGATTAAAGTGGTTTGGTTAAGTGTGTAAAACAAAGAGTGAAGCTACGATATATTACTTTGCTTTTAAGTTAAGCTATGTGAACTAAAATTTCAAGCAATCGATGTATGCACTTGATTTTAAGCCCAAAATAATATTTTGATTTCATTAATAAGCATATAATAGAGAGAGAATGCAATCAAACAAGAACCCAAGTAAAGACACAAGGGTCCCATCGATCATGCCAGAATGTTTCAATGAATTTTTGCTAATTATTAGAAAAGGGAAAAGAAAAAAACAAAGTATAGGTATGGTTGAAAAACTTATTCGAGTGTATGTGCATGGAATCAGAAGATTGTGAAGAGCTCTTCTTTGGCTTGGGATGATCACCTAAAGATAAGAAAGCACTAAAGCAATTTTTCTTGTTAGACAAATATTTGAGTGGATTGTCTAACGATAGCTAGATCCCGGAAGCAAGAACTTCTTCGGGGGTTGTGAATCCACACATTTTAAATAATTAAGTTTATAAAATAGAAAGGAAAGTACTTCCATCAATAATCAAAATATATATTGAAATCAAGTACAAGAATGTTTGCTTCAAAAATACACTAAAAATGATTAAATTACTGATAAACTAATTAATACTAGTGCTAGATGGTTGGGGTATGCTTCAAAAAAAAAAAGACAGGGGTCTATGAATAGGTATGAACATAGAAAGTTAGTGTTTATTGGGTGTAGGTAGGTGAAATTAGCTTGCTAGTTTTTACTAGCACAATGACCATCGACGGTCAAAGTGACCATCAGTGGTTGAGACAACCGTTGACAGTTACTATGTATGGATCTGGGTTGGTAGCAAGGCTGATTAATGAGATCCAAAAGATGGATTTTGAGAGATGGGTAAGACCCAGGTTGATTATGAAATAGAAATAAAGTAAATGAATACTGAGAAATAAGTACTTATCTTATCCAACGTTGATTGGGTGGATGGTTGAGATAGTTGACTTGTTGGTGGAATCTAGCTCAATTCTGGTAGAGTACTGATACTTTAGAACTTGTTGGAGAGGCGATGTAAAATTGAATCTCTGATATGATTGTTGGATTGTTGGATTGCTGATGGCAATTGACCTGCAAGAAAGAAACTCCTGGATGCATAAACTCTTGATAAAAATTACAGATCTATTTCACCTCTCTGCTCCTCTCTTCTTATAGGAAAGGCAAGAGAGTTGCAACAACACGTGAAATGGGCCTTCTACTTATAACTCACTCATGTAATGGCTTGCACGTGGATGAAGGAAAGTTATTTTTAGAAAAATACGGTGGGTGAGTTTGCATGTTCTTGTTTAAGGTGGTGGACCCTGACTGTCGGTAGTCAAGGTGACCGTCAGCAGTCAACTTGATGGTCGGCGATCGAGGGTGAAGAGTAAAATAGGTAAAAGCTAGGGTAAAGGCTAGGTTAAGCCAGTTAAGTTAAATTGACTGCAGGTTAGGCTTGGCTAGGTGTTAGAGGATCGAATGGTCCTAAGGGGGTCCTAAGGCAATCCAGGGGAATTATGACATTCATAATCATGGTGTGCAAATTTTTGGTGTCTATAATTGGATATACTTCTAAAGCAGATACTATTGAAGGTGTTGGTGAGCCACCCCATGAGGAGTAGTGTTCCCCTTCACAACCCATTGACTAATACTCCAAAAGCTTTTATGCAAGATGGCACTGGTTTCTTTGTGGGCAATGGTAATGTACATGTGGTTTTTGTGGCAAAGATCTTTGTTCTTGAAATTCCAAATTCTTCCCTTATTTCTATGGGATCTAAGCTTAATCCTATAGAACTTATCATATAGTTAAAAAAAGTCTAGAACAATGTCACTGAGTCTTCCTTCTCCCTATTGAATAATTTTTTCCTTAGTTGTCTTCCATTTTGTTGCTAATAGAATTTTTTCTGTGCTTTTGGGCCTTGGTTCTATGGCAGACATAGAGTCTTTTTCAACCCTTGGACCCCCTTCTTCGATCCTTCAATGACTAAATTTACATCAACTTCTATGTGGCTTATGGTGTACCATCTTCCACTGGTTATGAGAAATCTGGATTAGATCAAATTATTAGCAAATAACATGGGATTCTTTGTCAAATTAGATGGATATTTGTTGAGAAGTAGGTTTGTGAGAGTGTGTGTCTTGATGGATCTCTTCAAGCCTATTTTTCACTCAATTAAAATCGTGTCTTCTCTCGGTTCTTGGACTTAATTTCTGAACATTAAGGGACACCCCTTTAGATGTTTTTGTTGCAATTGAATTGGGCATCAAGTTTCAATTTTGTCTTCTTAGGGTTCTTCAAATTTTAGACCATAGAGATTTGGAGAAAGAAGGATGGCTCTCTTTATGTTAATTTCGTGTGATGTAATCACAATAAATTCTTTTCGAAAATTCATCTTCCAATCCAAGGGTTAGATCATCCACTATTTCATGATTGGTGTCTCATTCTTCCCTCCCTCCTAGTGAAAAGCAGCGTCAATAAGAGGTTCATTTTGATAGAGAACAGATTGGAGGGTTTGGCACTGATATTGGTGGTTATATATAGAGGAATCCAATCAGCTTTTGTTTAAAGCCGACTAAAAATACCACATCCAAACCTGATTGTGGCTCTATAATCACATGCAGAGAACAAAATACGGAAACTGAACATCCAAAAATATATACAATAAATACAATTGATGATAGTTCATAATAAACACTAAAGATCTTCTTTCCCTGAAGAGAGAAGATTATTTTCCACTCATAAATAAGTCCACCTTTCTAGCTGTTTCTACTAGTGTTTAAGTCATTGTTTGGTTAGCTTCATTCTAGATTCTGTTAGTTTTACACGTTTAGATTGCAACGACGACCTCCTTGTTTTTCTCTTCTTTTCAATTCTTTGGTCTGTCTCAGCTATTTGATTGTATCCTCCATTCCTTAGAACGATGTACGTAGACATTAAATTACGAACTCCTTCCTCGGGAAAATATATTGTGATTGCTTTCACTCATTCACGTTATACATGGCTTAATATGCGCCACGCAAAACAAACAAGCCTTGCCAGGCTGTGGTCCTCAGCTGAAGCTCCATTAAATCAACTACTCTCACGTGTCAACTTGGTAACTTTCATATATACAATGAATATCCATCCCTCTTCTATCACGGAGGCTCATGGCCATCGAATGAATTATATTCTTTTCGTATTTCGGGTCGGATGAAAATGATTGGGCCATTCGGCATTATTGAATCTCTGACAGTCCCTGACCATCTAACAACTATTTAATCCTGGTCACATGCTCTGTAAACAGACGGTCCCTTTCAATGAAATTATGAACGCATTTTACTTCATTTATTGATTTCCGTTAAGTCGATAGAAAAAAAATTGAAGGCGAAGGGCGCTAACGTACATGCACATGTGCCGTCGCAATCGATGTCAGCTACGACAAGATTGTTACATAACGTGGTCTACCAACCTATCTGTATCGAGCTCTACCGGAATTAGTTCAGGTTTCATATCTCATTTCAGAATCTTAAAGTTTTTTTCTGTTTTCGTTACAGTAGCAAATGCCAAATGTCGACTGCATTATTTACTGAAAACTGACAATTGTTAGTGAAGGTTGGTGATTCGTCTTCTACTCGACTGAGTTTTAGATTTTTTTGCAGGGGTAAGTTCTATTGATAAATTCCATTACATAACGTAAATTTAAAGAAGGCTAATTAGCATGCCATGTAATAGGGAACCAGACACGTAAACGTTGAGTATGTACATGGTTAGCATGCCCACCTCCAATGAGGTAGATGGTAGATCACACTGAGTGATTGATTAGTAAAGGAGGGGTTACATGGGTATGTAATTTTATAAGGATAAATATGGGATGTTATTAGTTTTGAAGGGAAACTTACTGATTTATTTCATTTTAATTTGGAACTAATTTTAAATTTGTTGATTAATCTTGGATTACATTAATTAGTGTATTAAAAAAATACAATTTTTTAAAAAGTGAAATAACAATTTTTTAAAAGGGTACATAAAATAATATTATTTGGTGTAAGTTGATTTGTTGAATTTTTTTAATATTATGACCTGCTTTATTTAGATTGAGGTTGGGCATTTACCTCACGATAGATAGAGGACGGATTTGTACAATGCATGTACGATATGGTATTGAATGTTGCATTTGTTAATGTGATGTGGATTGTTTGATTTGATGGTTTCATATTGAATGTCGGATAAATTCATCAAAGAACATGACAATGAGTTACAAAGATGTGTTAGATTAGTAATTTCATGACTTAATCCACCTAGTTAAAAATATTGTTTTATGTTCCGTAAATGTGTTAAAAAATAAATTTCTTGGGCTAGGACAATTTTAGATTGAAAGTGATCACTGAGTTCTATAATGAAGATTTTTGTATTAACACCATGAAAATATAAATTCAAATTCTGGGATCCTCAAAACCTATTGTGTGATTGGAACTCCTACATATTCAAATTTTGCCTTTCAAACCACGTATGTTAATATCCACACTTAAACCTCCTTTCCATGTTGAAATAAAAGCTTCTTCTATGTATTTTGTTATCATAAACTTCAATACCCTGATTATATGAAAAAAAATATGAATTAATCTATATTTTAGCTTAATGTCAAGTTCTGTTTCCAATTTTCTTTGGCTTAATGTCAAGTTCTATTTTCAGTTTTCCATATTTTATTCCGCTTAATTTTGTAAGCCTTGTAGTAGCCTTGTTTTACTAAAAAATTTCATGGCCAGGTATTTTCTTAAGTCCTTTATTTTAACTTTCTAAGACATGAAAGTAAAGACGACATGAAAGACTTAAAATGCTCTATATCATTATGATTATGCAAAAGCTTACACCCTTAAGTTATTACAATAGAATATAAGTCTATCAATCCGGTTTCTACTTGTACTAAACAATCAGGGACATTATTGGCTGAGGCACTCATGGAACCAAAGGCAGGGTAGAAATAAAGACTAGGACGCAAATTTAGTAGCAGTTCATTTGGGGAAATATATCTAGGTACGCTCTTCTTTGTTTGGGTACACCCATTTTTGGTTTTTCAGTGTAATGTTTGTTAGTAGTTTTGATACACTTATTTTTTCAGCAGGATCTGTGCATCAGTGTTGCATCACGGTCTTGGGTGCTCTAAATTTTTGTTTATTCAATACAGTATCAATATATTTGAAATAATGGCAACCCTGTTTGAAATGATTGGCATGAAATATAAGTGAATTACCAAAATTTTCTTGTAGAGTGCTAATTTCTGAGTCAACGTTTTCCCATATATTTTGAAGGTTGTTACATGAAAACCATTTCATTTTTTGAAGGTTGGAATTCAAAGCAATCATAAACCTTGAATCCCCACCCCGCTCTCGCCTTCACACACATATACACACATGTATATGTCTGTGTGTATATATTTATTTTTGTGTGTATGCGCGCGCACGTGCGCACACACATATATACACATACACATGAATTAGTCGGTTCTTAACAAATAGAAATACATGGGATGGGGAATGGTGGGATATTATCTTATTATAAATGTTATTTGCAATACAAATCAGTATAATTATTTTATAATGGAATGACGTATGTGTAAAATTGTCAACATTACAGTAATGAAACACATGTGGGCCCATCGATGAACCATAGTTATTACTTGATGCCTTTTTTCATTTGTGCATTTTCTTTGGCACATTGTTTGTAAGTTTTACTTGTAATTTGTACCTCCTGCTAGGGAGACTAAAAGAGATTATAAATATTTTAATATTCGTATATTACGACTTAGCCTAGTTTTGAAGGGTTATATGCTAGAACATTGTGGCTACTTCTAATATATATATATATATATATATATATATATATATATTTATTGGGAGATGTGATTGTAAGAACTATACTATATCAAATTTTAATAAAATACAAAGCCTTGAAACCTTTGAAATGATTAGATTGTTAATATAATATTTAACGGAGATATATATTTAGTTGTTTTATTTATGTACAAGTACAAAGTTGGTTTACAAAAAAAATTGACGTTTAAAAAACAATGATATTAATTTATTTTATTATAGTTTACAATGAAGACATTTCAAAAACCTTATAGTAAATTGTTAAATACATAATTTAAGTTCAGTTAACAGTGTTTGTAAAGTTGAAATGTCAATCCTTGTTTCATAACTTAATTTGTGGCCTAACAAACATTTATTTGTCATAATTATGTAATGATAGTCTACATCCCTGAACATATATATATATATATATATATATATATATATATATATATATACTCTAACCCTCATTATTATTAATATGTTTGCAAGCTTCCACAATCCATAATTGGTCATCCGTTCTTCATATTATTTACTTTAATTTAATAAGACCATCTTAATGTTACATAATTCGCCAATAACATCTCAAATATGCAAGTGTCACACCATGCAACATTTAACTTGCCCTGTCATCTTCTTCGTTTTGATGCTAAGGTTCATGTAAAATAAAAAACATGTTTTAGATAAATGAAAGTCTGTTATGGATCAATGTTTGATACACCCATTATAATTCCATAAAAGTCAATTGAGGATCAGTTATTTTGTGCCATTATTTTTTTGCTTTACCTCTGTTATATGTTGAAGTAATAATTATAAATTAGATAAATAAATAAATAAAATAATTATTATGACAATTATGATTATTTTTTTGGAATCTTGTAACTTTATATGTATTTGGGGGAAAATATTAAAAACTATTCAAGATCATATACTTATAAATAATTGAAATTACCAATTACAATTATATAACAATAATACTTATAAATATTTTTTTTAGCTTTTACTTCTTTCACGGATTTGACATGCTGCACCCTTGTTTAATTAGATTAGAAGGTTATTTAAATAAGGGTTATGTAGCGGTTAGTCTCTGCTTTAGTGTTGAATATTATTTATAATTAAATTTGTAATGTAATTTCAACATAACAATGAATTTCATAGATTAATTATAATTAATTAGAGCTAAAATATTATTTATTATTAGTTTAGTTGAAAGCTATATTATCATCAGGGACTAACAATATATTTGTAAGTTTTTGTAATTTGTCAACTTATTAAAAACTAAATTCAAAAGTAACTTATATCTAATTTAAACTAAAAAGAAGGTAATGTCAACTTGAAATAAGATAAATAAAATTTACATGGTATTTGATTAAACTTGGTAAAAATAATTATATTTGAAAGTGATTACAATAATTGTTGAAACATAGAGAAGTTACATTCAAAATTATCAAACAATCGTTGGGTGATAGATATATAAGCCTCCACATATTATTATTCTAGAATATCTTTTTATTAGTTATAGTAAATTTTATAATGTTCATGGGTTTTAGAAGTTAATAATCACATAATAACGTGACAATGTGGAATATATTTATTGTATTTTCACATTTCACATATTGAGAGCTAATATGTATGATTACGTGAGAAATCAAGATTCTATCATGCCTTTTACAAAGTAAACATGGATATAGACCGTAAAATTCACTTATTTATGCACATGATCTCATAGTTAAAAAAATACATGGTAATTTTTACTATGTTACCTTATCATAATGGTAGCGATGAATATTTAAATGTAATTTGAAAAGATATCTTTCGATTTATATGAAGTTAGATCTCTACTTCCTCTAATACCATTACAAAGTATAAAGGAGTAATTACAATAATATTGTGTTGAGTTTACATTAAATATAATTTTTTTGAAAATATAAGAATATAAAATAAATAAAAAATATACTAATATTTGACAATCATATAGAATATTCCATAATAACATCTTAAGGAATATTCAAATATATTTGGATTTTAGATTTATAATTGTTAAAATATTTTATGATTTCAAGCCCCCTCATTAATTAGAGCCAATAAATTATTTTATTTGAATGGAAGTTATAATACCTTACCTTGGCATGGACTAAAAAGATTTAGTAAATAAATTTAATATGAATACACTAAGAATTTTATTCTTTAAAAATATGAATGTTATTAACGTATTACATAAATTTTTTTATTAGCAATAAATTAGGCATTGTGTTTTAAGATATACAAGCATATATAGACGTATGTCTTATGATTATTGATTTTGTATTAAATATCATCGTAACAAGACAAAGGGATGAAAATATGGAAAAAATAAACTATTCATTAAAAAAATTGAACATTTAAAATGGGGCCAAGTCGAGGTCATATATTAAAAAAACACCGTGAAGTGGCTAGTTATTATCATAATTACTTGAAATCATTTATGTGAACTGTATAAATTAGCATGAAATTTATTATATTGCAAATTGTTTTAAGAATAAAAATGCGTACGTGGGCACTTCTTTTTAAATGTTTGCACTGAACATAAACCTATGCCTTTCGTGGCTCAAAAGTGGTTGTATTAACTAGACCATGTTGTTAAGTTATCTAGTATTAATATTTATATCAATATGTAAAATAGGGAGTGCTTTGATATAAATTTCTAGAATGAAAACATTAAAATTTTCAACTTTATATTATTTTAATAACCATATGTCATTATAAAAATAAATGTATAGAGTAATTATTACAATTTACAC
>JARHVA010002126.1:885000-912500 GCA_037957365.1 Torreya grandis
CTTTCAACATTAATATCTAAATGAAAAGAAAAAAAAAAAAAAGCCATATAAACGCCAAATTTCCATAATAGCAATGTAGTCTATCCATTCCATGTTCTTCCAAAGCACTATTGGAAATATTTAATCGACTCTTCCATATTTGATTGATACTACAGTTTCCAATATTACAATACTACAGTTTACAATATTACGACTAGGAAGGGAAACGTTAGTAACGCTGCCGACATGTAAGTTTTATAGACGGAGACATTTCTTGGAATTCAATTTGAAAATTTAATAAAATATCTAACCGCTTCCCAGGGTAACAAATTGCTGAGGAAAATTATAGTAAAATAATCGTTATCAAATCCACGTGGGGAGCCAAATTAGATTGCATAGGCGTGAGATATCATATGATTACTGCATTAAAAAAAGTTTTTAAATTTATACTAAACCCCGGATTCCCGTGTGACATCTCTAACCCACTTCCCTCTTTAACACGTGGCAGGCTAGTTTTCTCAAAACTCGATCCATCCAGTGGCCCGTACAACATTAGATTCGAAAAAGCAGGTTGAAACAGTTAAACATACATACCATGGGTGGCACTAATACTGGCAGTAGTATTTCAAATAAAGACAGACAGCCGCCTTCGCCCGTCCAAGCGATGCATGTGATTTTTCTGGTGGATGTGGCCGGGCAGTGATGAGGCCTTGAATGAATGAATGAGTTTTAATAACGTTTACGAGACCAAACAGTCTATGGGATTAAGTGTCAAGATTATTAGGAGTTTTTCAGATTCTTTTCTATGTCATCTCGTTTTCTATGAATCTTTACCAATAGCTCGGTTGTGTTGTGTAGCCTCTCTTCCTCAAATAACTCACTAAAACTGTCCACATTCACATTGTTAACCTGCTGCATACGGATATCCTTGTACGCATCGCACTCCCTAATGAAGTGTCATTCAGTGTCAACCGTTCTATCACTGCAGAAAATGCAAGTCCTATCTTCCCATCTTTCCTTGGGAACTGTCCATCTACCAGTTTCACACCTAAGATGGTGTGAACTGGTCCTCAATTGTGTCACTAGAAGCCTAGCTTTACGTTTAAGATCGGCACTTATGTATGCTTTATCCCCATGTTCCCAAGTGGGATTGAACTCTTTAATATAATGCATTTTTTTACGCCCAATCTGATTTGTCCACATGGCAGTCCTAAATTTTTCCAACACAAACTTTTTTATTTCCTCTTTGGTGTTAAGACACTCATGTAACTTAATGTCCCATTTTCCCAACCACTTGATGTTTTGCTTCATCCACGTCTTCTTCCTCCGATCTAACACGTCGTTCACCACCATTTTGGGCCACTGGGGATTCCCCATGTTTTCAACCTTTTTTAGGTAGCTTAGTAACCATGAAATTGCCGCAACTTCCATTGGGAAAGTACAGGCCTCCACCAAGAGGAACTCATATAGAACAGTTGCTTTAACTTTAAGACTATTGGTGATAAGATGTTTTTGAATTCTTTCCAACTGTCTCCATCTGTGATTTGACATGCTGCTTCCCCAAACCTCACAACTGTAGAGGACAACTAGTGTGACCAACAAACCAAAAAGGGTTTTCTTGGTTTTCAAGTCCCAAAGTTCCGCTTTCTTAAACCTGTTCTGGAGAAGGTAAGAAGTTCTCCAACCTCCTTGAATCCTTTTCACCCTGCAAGTTTCCCAACTGAGCCTATTATGAAAAACAATGCCACGATACTTGTATTCTTCGATGATTTCCAATGGGCTACCTTCGAACATAAAATTAGTTTGTTGTTGTTTCCTTTTTAGAGAGAAGATCATGACTTTAGTTTTGCTAATGTTCACTTGCATCCCGACATCTTGGCAAAATAGCTCTAAAGCCTTCAAATGACCCCTCAAACCATGGACAATCTTTGTTATAAGAATAAGATCATCTGCATATAAAAGTAGCTTTACTACAAAACTGGCCAACTGGGTGCCACCCCCTTTGGTTTTATTTATCCATTCCTCAAGTTTGTCAATGTAAAGACCAAACAAAGTGGGGGAGAGTGGGCACGCCTGCTTGACCCCGATGTTGTTGCTGAAGCATTCAGACATGCCTTCTCTAGTTCTGATTTTTGCTCTAACACGCTCATAAAGTTTGTGAACCGCTGCTCTAAACTCATCAGGGACCCCCAATTCTTCCATCATTTCTCAGAGTTTGTCTTTGGGAACTGTGTCAAAAGCTTTTTAAAAATCCATGAAATAATAGTAAGCTTCCCCACCTTGGGTGTTCCAAGCTTTTTCAATCAAATGTCTAAGAGTAATTCAGTGATCAATGGTAAAGTGCCTTGGTCTAAAACCAGCTTGTTTCTTTGCTCTTTTCCCTTCTTTTCCTGCCCAATTGCTGATTCTATATTCAATCAAGCTCCCAAACAACTTTTCAAGAAGAGGGTTGACCATGATAGTACGATAGTTAGAGGGATTATTGATATCCCCACTCTTGAAGAGAGGGATAACGACACTAGTCATCCACTCCATTGAAAATCCCCATTGCATGACCTCATCAAATTTTTTTTTGATGTGCGGAGCAAAGTGTTCAGCTCCCCACTTTAAGAACTCAGTTTGCAACGCATCAATGTCATGTGCTTTACCATTTGTTAATTTATTTATACCCTGTTTGATCTCCTCATCCAAGAAGAGCTCGGTTGACGTGCTAACATTGGGAGGGAGGGCTTCCCCATGGTCACACTCATAAAATAGTTTTGCATACTCTAACCATTGAGATTCTGTGATATTATTTTCTATATGTTTCTTCTCTTGCTGTAGATCCCTCCAAAACCTTTGGGATTGTGCTTACCTAACACTATTATCTCCTTCCTTCTTAGTATACTTTTTTTTCTTTATTGGCTTTTAACAACTTCACATAGTTTTTCTTGTTTTCTTTGTTTGGCTCGCTCTCTTTATAGGATCTTTTTGTTACTTTGCACTCTTCATCATACCAGGGGTTAGCCGGGAAAGTGTTAGAGACTCCTTTTAGAGGCCTGAGTTTCTTGTAAACATTTAGAGCCTTGTGAATCAAAGGGACTAGCAAATTACTGTCAATGTGTTTCCTCGTAATATTGTTTTCCTTAAGCCTAACATTGTTTTTGGTCATCTCAATGTGTTGCCCAAGGGCAACAGTAAAGAGTTCGTAGTTTTTTTATTCAAAATGATTTTACCATGTGGATTAGCTATCCTAACCTTGTGTTGAGCTTGCCTTTCACTTTGCTTGTTTGTGAGAAAGCCAAACTTAACCAAGAGGGGCATATGGTCAGACTTCATCTCCATAGAGCATTCCCTTATAACAAACTCCAACAATCTAGCAGTCAAATTTTTAGAGTAGATGACATAATCAACCACACTTTGACCATTGTAGGTTTTGCATATAATACCCCCAGATCTTGGCCAAGCTCTTGTACCATTACACATAACCATGTCACACAAACTACAAAGTCCCAAAAGTTCGGCACCGAAGTGTGTCACACTGCTTTTTCCATCTTGTGACATTCTTTCCCGAAGTTGGTCCCCACCCTCTTCTAGCCATAAGGGATTGTTATCCCCTCTATCTTCTTCTACCATTTGAAGAGATTGATTGTTGGCAGTTCTAGCATTGAAGTCTCATATTAAAACAATTCCCCCTGATGTACTAAAAATAGAGATATCTTTCTTTAGCGTCGCATACAGGTCTTCCTTGTCCAAGTTTCTCTTTTTGTAGAACAATGACCCTTTCGGAGCAAAGTAGCAAGTAGCCAACCTAATTATGTCCTTATTGTCTATTATTTTCAGCCAAATGTATTGTTTATTAGGATCTTCTTTCTCTATTTTCACTGTTTCAGCCCACACTTCTTTTATTAGCACGGTGACCCCCCCATGACCCTTACCTATCTCCGTCCCTTCATTCTATACTAATATTTTCTTGTACCCTACAAAGTCTGGGACTTTGCATCCATCATGCTCATGTGTTTCGATTAAAATAATAATGTCTTTCCCTTCTGCTATGGGCCCCAACCCCGGTCCTCTTCTCCAAGGGTATCCTCTGCAATTCCAACTTATCATGTGCATAAATTCTCGTGGGGCCCCAAATCCCTATTTTTTATGGAAAAAATGCTCGTTGATTTGAGCTTTTCCATTTTTCAGCCATGCCCATTTTCCATCCTCCCTTGCTTTTTTCACTTTTTCCCACTCCTTTCTTTGTTCTTCTTGTTGTGCAAATGTTAAGACCTCATCAAGGAAAATGTGAGTGCCTCTGAGTAGCCCCCTATTCTTTAGGATTGTGCTCTTATCCTCTATGTTTCTCAAGATGACTATTACATGCCTATTCCTTCCTTCGTCTATTTTCTTTCCAAACCTGTTTCCCTGCTTGATAACACCCGTCCATTTCAATTCTTCTTTAAGAAAGTCTCTTGCTAAGATGTCAGTTCTTTCTTTCTCACCAAAATCCCTCAAACCTTTGATGATAATATTAACCTCCTTGTCATGTTTGTCTTTTTCTTCTTTTATATGTCTCTTGATTTGTTTCTCGATAGTTTCTTTTTACTCATGAATTGATTCTCTAACAACTTGAGCCTAATATTTTGCTTCTTCTAATTGATCTCTTAGCTTATTTTCCCTTGAATTCATTACTTTGGGGAATCGCGAGTCGGGACCATCATCAAATATACCGACGTACCACATCAAATAGGTGTATGTTGACCTGTTAAAAGATTCCAATTTCGCCATTCCCAGCACATGCTAACGCCACAAATGAGAATATCATCCCCCTCATTGGATGGGTGCCATGGGTCTTTACAAGTGGCTACCGACACGTCCACAGTGGCCGGCGTCAGCTTTGAAGTTGCTCATTAACCTCGGCACGCCTGCCTAGATGATAAGGACTTTCAAAGGATAGGGCATTCCTGTGACAAATTACGTTTTGGGAAAATGATTGGCTGGCCAATTTACGGTTCAGCATTAATTCGTGAAAAACATTTACTCACTTTCCATTTCCGCCATTTCCGCCTGTGATGGTTTAATAACCATATCTTCTTTTTCCAAAAGTTCAGAGAAAGAAAATGAATTTCGCAGCTATGGCGCACAAGAATGTTGGAAAACATCCGTATTAAAAGAAAACATGTTTATTTAATGTCTTTTTTTGAGTTGTCTTCGTGTTTTCGAATGGAGAGGAAGTTTTTGTGTTTTCTAGGGATCGTGATTGGGTTTTGATGCGTCTCAAATTCGATTTTAGTCCCTGTCAAAAGCCATTATTAATTTAAAAATTATATAATATTTTATAATAATTAAAATATTCATTATATATATATATATATATATATAAAGTTTTCATAGTTTATAAAATAATAACAAATTTTTGGAAGAAATTGTGTTAAATTTGGATGATCTATGCGTTTTGGATCAACATTTGTAATCCTTAAATCAGGGCAGAAAATTATATTAGAAAATTATAGCCATAATTCTTAAAAAGAAGAAGGAAAATAGGTGTTACTAGAGAATTACCTAAAACAAACTAAGTAACCGTTAAGATAAAAATTCTAAAACAAATAAAGAAAGAAAGTAAACTTTTATTAAATTATTAGAAATAATAAATCAAAGGAGATTTAAATGGAAACTAAATCTTTTAAGTTAGCTAAAATCTCAAACGCCAGAGCATTCATTCCACTTTTGTTTCTATCAACAAGTTACGCATGATGTTAGGATCTGCTAAGGATAAATTGGACCCTAACCTTAGGAGTGGTGGCTACAAAGTGGATTGTTCTTATGGTATTCCTTACATAGGGGAAATAGGTAGGTCAGTTAAAACCATAATTAAAAAACATTCTCCTGACATTTGTTTTGAAAGAAAAGTTAAATCAGTCTTTCTTAAACACTCATTGAAGTCAAATCAGGTTTGTTGTCCATCAATTAAGAGTCTTTAGTGATTCTGAATTGGGATTTAACCAAGTACGCAACAAGTTCCATTGTAATCTGTCATATTTTAAAAAATAAAAATATCATATTTGGGATCTAATTGAATCTTTTAATGATTTTAACATCTCAATCATTTCTACAATAGACAATGCAATGGAAGAGAAAGAAGAACATTTCATATGTTTTGTATTTCAGTATTTGTTTGTAATTTTATAAAATGCATTGAGTATTTTTCTACATTTTGTGTTAAAAATCTAGGCATTTTATCTATAAAAACCTAATGGGTAAGTGCATGAAGTTTGGGGATAATTACATGGACATCTATCATGAAGCGTATGTGTTATGACCCTAACACATACGTGCTCTGGCTATAATGCATACACGTTATTTAAATTTAGACTTAGATTTTTGAGCCGTAATGTGTACACATTATGAGTACATAATGTATATGCACTATGAGTACATAACACGTACAAATTATGTTGACATAGCCCAAAAATAAACTAGAAGTAGTATGTAGGTCTTTTGTCAATGTGAAAGGAATGCATATGCATTATTCTATAATGAGTACACATTCTTGTCACATTGCGCAAGTGAACCAAGAAGGAGGTATAGGATGGGTAGGTGTTTTGGTTCACTAAAAAAAATGTTAATTTTATAATTTAAATTTATTTTACTAAATATAAGAAGTTAGGGTCACTTTGCATCTCAAAGAATAGGTCTCACAAATGCATGCCTTATGATGTGGGAGATAATTTTTCAAAATCCAATGTGGTCAGTACTTGAGCATTTTTAGGTTCTCAGTATTAAACCTAAAGATTTTATGGCATAAATTTTGTAATTGATTTTCATTTTGGGTAAACATATAGTTATTTTTTAGGTTTTTGTACCTTCAAGATTGCTTGTTAGCATTTTTAGGATTCTTGGGTTTGTCAAAATTGAATTTTACAAACCACTCACTTTTAATTTAAGACAAAATGGTGTGATTGGGGTAGCATCGGTCACATTGATGACCTATGCACATCAAACAACCACTTTATGTTAATTTCACTTGCTCATTATCCTTCCCTCATCCCTAATCACTTCCTTCCCATCCCTCATCACCATTCATCACTCTCTTCTCATTCCTCACTATCCCTAATAACTCCCTCATTGAACTTCATCATCCATTATAATTTGTAATCACTCCCTCATCATCCCTAATCACTCTTTTATTGACCCTCACCATTCCTCACCATCCTTAATCACTACTTCATCATCCCTCATAATCCTTAATCACTCCCTCCTCATCCCTCATCATCCCTAATCACTCCCTCATTGATCCTCACCATACCCCATCATCCTTAATCATGGATTCATCATCCCTCATCATCCTTAATCTATCCCTTATCATCCCTAATCACTCCCTCATTAACCCTCACGATCCCTCATCGACCGTAATCACTCCCTCATCATCCCTAATCACTCTCTCATTGACCTTTAATGTCACTCATCATCCCTAATAACTCATTCATTGTCCCTCATCATCCCTACTCACTCCCTTCTTGTCCCTCCTAGTGTGCACATGAGGAGGGCGAAACCATTTAAGGCCTAAAATTAACTCCCATATTGCAAGGGTTCAATAACACAAATAGACACACAAGCATTTCATCAAACAATTGAGGTTCACATAATAGAGATCAAAATAATTACATTAATATAATGGAATTTAGATTTAATCAATGCCACTATTGGGATTATT
This sequence comes from Torreya grandis, assembly GCA_037957365.1. NCBI lineage: Eukaryota > Viridiplantae > Streptophyta > Pinopsida > Cupressales > Taxaceae > Torreya > Torreya grandis. The sequence goes on from JARHVA010002126.1 coordinate 892,661, forward strand.
ACATAAATAATATGGAGTAAAATGATAGATAAACACCTATAGTTTATATGCTTTCCTCTACCTTAATAATAGTAGGCTAAAAAACCTCTTAGATGAAGATAATCAAAATATCATGCAATTCTAGTCTTCTCCTCTATTTCCATCTGACCCCTTCAATAAAATGTCTATTTGCTTATAAGGATGAGAATGGGCATTAAATGAAATTTACCCTCCTATTCCTTTGTCTTCACCCAATGATTCAAGATTATCACATGCATTTTCCAAAACCACATAACACATAGGAAGGACCAAACCCATTATTCACCTAAAGGTGGTTCAAATCTAGTTTGACATAGAGCATAATAAAAGACAATGACTAAATTTTTAATTAAAAGACAAAATTAGGATCTTAAGTATTATACACAATGTAGATTTATTGAGTTTCATCTGGGTGATAAGAGCTAATTTGAATAAGCGTGAGAACCAATAGATTCTAGACAATGCATAAAACTGCATCAAAATATTTACCTTGATCATGACTCCATCAGGATTTACATAATTGATTTACCATTTTGAAAAAACTTGTATGTATAGAAGATGTCTACAAGATTTTAAACTTCAAACAATAGAGTCAAATACCATGTTTATTCCTCATAACCCAATCATCGCTTACATTACTACATGCCACTATGTGAAAAAACTTAGCATGATCAAGGCTTAGTATGGAATTAATATTTGATCAATCACTACTTGAAGACTTGTCTTCGAACACTGACTTATGTAGGTATTCAGTCTTAAGTAGCATAATTACTTATTACTTGTGTCATTGAGATAATCCATTGAAGGAACATATCCAATCACCAAATGAGATAAAATAAGGAGCTTATAAGACTTATGCAAGATTCACTACTTTTATTACCTCTATCAAGTAACACAAAAGGCATTTATAGATCCATACAAGTTTTCCTTTTTCAAATAGCATCATGGATTATACAAAAGACATAAATCCACAAAGAAAAGTCAAAATTCCAATCTGGGAAATAGGATTCAAATAGCATAGGATGTGAAAAAATGTTTCACCAAGACTGAATCGATCAATTTAATCCAAATAAAAAAGGCACAAGTCACAACATCTCACCAAAGAGAAAACCAACCAACATAAAAAGTGGAGTTTTTCAACCTAAAATCTAAGACAAATGCAATTGTGCATGATTAAATGTTGAAAGCCAAAGTTATAAGCATAAAAATAAATAAGCCACAAAGAGAATGACCAACATAGACATTGAGGAAGAAACCTTCCCCAATGAAGCACACCAAAATTGATACAAAGATGAAAGCAAAAAAAATAATAATACACTGTATTTTTTCAATGCAAGATTACTCACACTAGTACAAAAAGAGTACTATATGATTTTAAAAACTACTAAAAACTGCATATAACTGACCAAACATGATCATGTGACCATTAGTAGTTTATTTCTAGTCATTTATAACATAACCAAATTGATGACTAAACCATTTTTAGTCATTTATTGGTTGTTTTGATTGGTCGATTTGGTAGTATATTTAGTCATTAATTGCTATAATTTGATCACTTATTTAGTCATTTTTATTCACTGATATATTTAGTTATTGATTTTTGTTAACTGGTCACTTATTTAGTCATTTTAATTCACTTATTTCTATCCATTGGTACTTTATTAAGTCATTAATTTTAATCATCATTTTGATCAATTTGGTAGTATATTTAGTCATTTTTATTCATGCTAATTTTATTCATCATCATTGTGCTATACTCCTCATCATTTGCTCTGAGTATTTTGAATTGAAAAAAATCAATATCACGTGAGGCAACCTCAATCCTTTAAGGCACATTCTTGTATGACAAATCTTGGCAAGCTCTTTCATATGTGCAATCATTAATCATCCTGCATTTTACTAAAGATTGGGTGTGGGCTTCAAAAGCTTCCAAATTTTCTGATTCAATTTTTAATGTTAATCCTTGGTGGTGGTAATTCACTTTGGTCTGGGTCCCTTTTTAGTAATGCAATGATTTGGTGAATCTTTAATAGTCATGGGATGAGAAAGAGTCAGAACTGAGCCATTATCATGTGATGAAACTAAAGCAGATGCTATGCTCTAGAGTATATATTATGAAGGTGGAATTTCTCATTTTCTTGAATGTCTGAATGAATATGATGAGAACATCTCCATTCAATTTGCTTCAAGCTGGAATGGTGACAATAAAATTTAGGTTAGAGGTATAGAGTTTGTTATTAGTGAGGAGTCAATTGTCAAGGCCATGAGTTTACACTACGAGGGTAGAAGATTGAAAAGACTCAATAAAGTTCAAGACCCAGAAGGGTTGAAAAAATTATTCATTAAAGGAGAAGCATCAATGCAGTTGTAGGGGAGCTTTGATAGAGAGAGCTTGTTGAACCCTTGGGATAAGGTATGCTTCACTATCATGAAATATTTTACCCTTGAATGTCATTTTAAGTGATTTTATCATTACCATTTATCTCTTTTACATCACATTCATCACAAGATATTGATTAACTTCCCCTTCTTCCTCTTGTTGTCCCTAGAGACATTTGTTAAGTCTATCAAAAAATTCTTGAAAAACCCCAAGTACCTCTACCATTATGCTCCACCAAGGTCTTATCTTTAGGATTTATCACTTTCACCTTATGTTGTGTTCCTTTAAGCCTTCAAAAGCATAGGTGTTAGATAGTTCCCATGACAGTGACCTTGATGATCACATTCCCCTGAGTGTCAGATATGGTTTTGTGGGTCTCGATGGTTCCCTAACCTTTTCCAAGAACCTTGTTCCCCCCTCTTCAAACCTATTCCCTTAGTTTAAAATATTTTCCTAGCCTCTTAGGATGGGCTTTGGTTGCCCCTTCTTGATAGCTGTGACTTCTAGATCCCCCAACACTTCTAACTCTCTAGCTATCAAAGTGCTACAAGAGCTAAAAAATAACCCTTCCTATTTTGGAAATAAAAAGAGGAAATCGATTATTTGGATCAATTATAATAAGATAAATCATGGAAAGAGTAAGAAAAATAAAGTGGTGGGGGTGGAGCCTCAAAATTTGGCTAGTGACAAAGAGTACCTAGAGGCCCAGGTGCAAGGTGAGGAGGCTATGAAGGAAGGGTCTAGTTTTAAATTTTAGAGCTATATGGAAAGAAAGTTGTTGAATATCAGGAGATCCAAGAGACTAGTAGGGGAAAAATTTTCATTGGTAAAGACTATAAATGATCCCTCTACCTCAGATTAGGGGGAGGAAGTACGCAAATTAAAAGATAAACCCAATCTTGATCAACAATTAGAGGAGGGAACTAGTTATTTTGAGGAATTGAATGAATTCACTTATGATTCTGATAAGGAGGATTCCATGCATACTAGTGAAGAGGAGAGCTAGATTGAAAGGGAGTTGAATGAAGTGAAGAAGGGTTTGTGCTCCCTTTAGAATAAAATGAAGGTGCTAACCACTATTTGCTTGAAAGTTGTCCACCATGTGGATTCTTCCCTGATGATTCTACAAGACCTCCCATAAGAAGATAAATATATAGAAGGAAAAATTACTAGCATGGAGGACCTTCTCAATTTCATCAAAGAAGAATGAAAAGATTTGATAAAAAACTAGTGTTTTTGTTATGGTTAATCCCTAGTCTGTTTGTTGTTTCATATTTTGCTTTTATTTGTCTACTTTTTTTTGTTATTAGTGGCCTTTGGCCTATTTTTCTACCCCTTAGGATTTTTTACTTGGGCTCTGCACCATCTTTGTAGACTTATAATATCAAAAACATATAATCAATGTAATTGTAAATGCTCACTTCTTGAAAGAAGAATTTAGAAAACCTTCCACATGTATTACAAATGATGACTATAGACACCCATTACACTATTTTACTTGTTACATTCTACAGTTGGGGGTATCTTTTTGAATTCCATTGGATGCATAAGTAGTAGTACAAATATTTTAAATATATCTATCTAAAAATTGTAGAGAGATGTCAAATTTTAGACTCTTATTTTAGAGTTTTCACATACCATACTGACTAAGACTCCATTAACTTCTTCATTAACTTATAGCTAACAAGAGTATGAAAAAAAATATGTCATAATATTAAGCACAATAAAGGTAATTCCAATTAGGTTGCAGATTGCTTAAGTCACCTCCAATTACATAATAAGAGAAACTTAATATAAGGCACAAGAAAATCAAATACAATTACACTGGAAACTAATTATGTCACCTCTAATTACAACACTAACAATATTCCTACATGCATGTGGCCATGAGACTTTTAAATGGCCCATTTTGTATGGCAGTGATCCTTAATTTTATTCACAGACTGCATAAAATGCATAAATATTATTTTTCTCAATATGTAGAGCATGAATATGATGAATCCATGAATATTTCTCATGAATCAACATTTAAAACATTAGGGAATATAGCTTACTCTAATTTAAAACTCAGGATGAATTAATAAATGTTTGGGTATTAGATACAGGTGCCATGAAACATATGACATAATGATGAGACTTGAAAACGTATGACATAAAACACAGAAACACATAATCAATCATTCATTTTCACATAATGAAATAGCTATAAATAAGGCAAAATAATAAAATTTTATTGAGAAAAAGGTGTTCTTATAGCGGATATAAGATAGAAATATGTGTCTTTGCTTTAGCAAATGTGTTAATACAAAGTGTGTTTCTTAGTGCTGTGACTGAGAAAACTGAGTTACAATGCTTTTTTTTGCTTAAATAACTCCAAAATAGGCAAAAAAACTAAGAATATCCCTAAACATGAACACATTTAAACTATTGCATAAAGCATTAGGCCAAGCTGTCTAATAGCTAGTACATGATAAACATCAACTATGTCAATTTTTTCAAATATTTTAGTGCCCACCATGTGAAGCTCCCTTCTTTCTCTTTTAGATGGACAGCTCCATCTATTTTGTCTTCACAAGGAAGGGGTATGTTACTTGTGACCTTTAAAATATTTACATTTTCATCTCATGTTCCTTTCAATTTGACTCCATATACAATAGATAATGAGTGAATCTGCCTAATGCCCACAACAACACCATCAAATGGATCCAACCCCTACAATTTATCCCCTTCTTGGAGTTTATCTATAAATGTCTACACAAACAAGAAAAATACATATTATATTAAGATATGAAACATTTTAAGCATGAATAATGACAAAACATTAGGACAAATAACTGACAACTATTATATTACTTCAACTAATTTAGCACAACTATGATGAATATGCTACACATTCTTATCTAGTTCATCATGATCACTATCAATATCGATAGCTCTATTGACATCATGAAGGTATTTTTATTTTCTTGTTGTTTTGATAAAATTGCTCTACATATGGTTTAACTATCATGCAAAAAAATATACAAATAATTCAATAGTCAAGTAAAGAATGCAAGCTATAAATTTGTCCAAAAGAACATTTTCTAGATCACTCCAATAGTAAAGAAATTGGGTCAGAGTCTCCTATGCTTAGATTTCAATAATCTACATATTAATAGGCATTTGTATACAAAATTTCCAAACAAGAAGAAATGAGATCAATAGAGCCTCTTACCTCAGTTGAATCCATGGATTTATGCTCATTCCATGCAAAAATTATAGGGTTAATAGAGGAAATCAATCGTAAAAATTGCTAAGTAAGATCGAATATGCAACTCATTACTTGTTAGTACCTTTCATCTAAGTTGACATGATCTAGAGAGGCTCCTATTGGGCATTTAATAGATGGCTATGAAATCTCTATTGATGAACTAGATTTCCACTTCATTCCACTCTTAGATTTACTAGGTGAATCTAGTGATACCATATAATTGATAATATTTTTTGCACCCACTTCTCTATACAATGTCAATTTCAAGATGTATTCAGTTCAATAAAAAATCAAAATAAATAACACAATGTAAATTGAATCACAAAGTGATACACTTACTGCAAGTTTATTCATTTTGGCCTACAACTCACCTCGGCCAAATGTATATCCAGCCCTCACATTATCTCTTACTCTTTTGCGTCTATTACTCTGCCAAATTTTCTTTGAAATACATACTTTATTTCATTGCCTCCCATTATTTGGGAGATAGAGTGGAGTCTAACCTCTCTTTTCCCTCCATGATTTTTTTTTACAACTCTATCTAAAAATATTCATCAAAATTCTCATCTTTTGCTTGTAATATTTTTTAGAGATTTGTCCACTAGTAGTTACAAAAGCATTTTCCATTTTTTGTATAACATTTTCCATAGTTTATGGATCTTTCTCTACAAAACTTGATTTACAAATTTCCAAATAGGCCCTACATCCTACACCCAACTTAGAGGCTCACTCTATAGTATTTGGCCCAATGGGCTCACCATCTCTTGATACCTCAACCAAGAATGGCTTCTTGCCTTCTAATTTTATTTCTTTTTCATTCCTCTCTATAGATTTATACAAATCTTGACTCAATATTTCTCTTTTCACAAATGTAGATGCATCTTCTATTAAACCACTACCAGTATTTTTAGCTAATCTACTAGTTCCATCAAAAGTTCTACATGCAATAGGTGCACTCTGAGGCACAACAAATGCAAGTAGTCTCTCTTCATCACTTTCATTAACCAAAAATTCATGCTCTTTGGCCATATCAAGTGTGGAATGAGTAGGTAGATCAATACCAGTCTCCACATATTTCAATTCAAACACATCCTTTAATGTTGAATAAATCATTTGTAGACATGTTGTTCCTTTGCTATGATTCTTTTAAATAATCTCTCTTAGACTTTGTGCTAAGAGATCATCACGATATTTCACATCACCATGTGTAGCTTGATATAGCACATGGTGATGTGCTACACGTCATCACAACTATTGTTTTCACTAACTGCATTTGTTGAATCACAAATACATTGGCTTTTATGAGATGGTGGCACTGTATCTTTTCTTTCTTTTTGTTTTTTCTTTGCATTTTTTTGCACTCTTTTTCTTACCTATAAAAAAATATATATATCATATTATGTCTTATATACATAAATCTATTACCTATAAAATTTCATTAAACACTATTAAATAAATAATATACTACTTAGTGGATTTACAACTTCCCTGTTTGTCAAACCAAGACACGATAAATATTCATTATTATTGGCCATTTTTTCTCTATGAAAGAACTCATAATCTATCAATGAAATTTTGGCATTATGATCACTATCATCGACTAATTTTTGCCTTACAGTCCTTTCCCTCATTTCCTAAAGTCTAAATAAATAATAATGTATAAATCAACAACTTGAATCAGTAAAACTTTATTGAGTTCATAAGTTGATAACTGTTGAATTTCTCATCCATTGATAACTACAAATGGAAACTTAAAAAATAATTTATTTTACAGATTAAAAATAATTTGTGGTCAAAAAATAAGATGTTTACTATTATAGGTGTTAGACTATCAATATGACTATCCCTTGTTTCAACTGGATATTGACACTTATGCATTGTGATCACTCATGTCTACATCTACTTGATTTTCTTCCTCATCCTCATCTGTGACATGCAATACATTTGCTCTCCCAATCTTTTCATTGGTGATCAAAATCTCTTCTTCAAACACTCCATCACCATCTTCATCCACTTCTTTGAATGTTTCTTATAAATTTTCATATTGCTCATTAGGCAGTATATTGACAACTTCCATGAATTTTTGTTTGGAACGAGACTCTATTTGAATGACATACAACCATCTTGGGATTCTTACATCGTCAATTAGAAATGATTCATTCATTTTAAGAGAGGAAACATATGGCTCATCCGTCTCTGATAAAAATTATCTTGTATTTACATGTACAAATCCATACTCATTAAATTGTACTGAAGATGGTTGGATCCACTTACATTTTAATAATATAGGAATATTTTCACCAAAATCCACTTTAATAATTTCTTGGATGAATCCAACATAATTTTTTTTCTCAGTTTCATGAAGAAATTTATCACAAACAATGCAATCACAATTTGTCTTTCCTTTGTCTTTTTCTTCCACTCTTAAATGACTACCATAGGCCCACATTCCAATAAAACACAAAGACCATAAATGTGGATATTTTGAAAGCTCACTTTCCTATGTTATTATATCTTGAACTTCTTCTTTTGCATCATGGAATGCATTATCAATCCATTCTTCAAATTTTGGAAAAGAATCACCTCCATTCAAATCATGACATCTACGCTTTTGAGGTTGATGTTGCATCCAAGCTTGATTCTCTTCATATTTTATACATATAATATTAATGTACAAATATTAAGATTAATAATATAAATTTGTAAATGTAATTGAGTAAATAAATTAGTATGTAATTTTTTTAACCTATGCCACTTATCGAATGAACATGTGTTTTGAAGAATATAGGCATGTATTTCACTTCTTTCTTTATGTGATAGGTTTAACTGACATCCATTGCCTTCTAATACTTCACCTATAACTCTCTCATCTTTGTCATCATCCCATACACATTGATTGACATTTTTAAAATCCTTCATATATTCTATGCAAAATCACATAGTCTCTTACATTGAATATCCCTCAGACATGTTGCCTTCTGATTTTGCCCTACTATGAACATTTTTTTTCAAAATCATCATTCTATAGGATACATCCATCTCGTTCTTATTGGGCCACAATGCTTTAGTTCATATTGTAGATGTATCAAAAGATTCATAGAAATGTTAAAGATTATTGGTGGAAATTCCTATTCTAATAGATGAAGGACTTCAACAACCTCTTTCCTCAAACTATCAAAGTTTGAAGGATCTAATAAATGTAAATTTATTCTCTTTAATGTTAGGCCCAACCTTATAATTTCCAATCTTGGCCCCTTTACCAAACATGATATATTTACCACAATAGGTAAGATATTCTTCATTATGACATGATAGTCATGGGTCTTGAGGCCTCTTAAGCCATTAATGTCAGTTTGGCTTCTAACACTACTACTTACATATCCAGTGGGAAAGACAATCTAAGACATCAACTGTAAGAATTGTGCACATTGTTCCTTTATTCAGACATAAGAAGCACTAGGTTTTCTATATGTTTCATCATAACATTTTTCAATCAAATGATTTTGATGAATCTTTAGTTATCGAAAGTCTTCACATGATGAAATAATATCAAAAGCACCAAAAAGAGTTTCTATAATAGCATAGGCTATATTGTTCTCAGTATGCATAAAGTCAATAGTATGCCTAATGGATATATCATTAAAGTATGGCAACTTATAAAATATGCACAACTATTTTACACCACTTTATTTACATGATCATATATACTACCAAAAATCCCATCATTTTTAATAAATGACATTTTTTTTTGTCCATTCTCAACAATGTAATCACCCATTTTTAACAATGGTGCTTCATGATTCTCTTCTTGACCATTGAAACATGTTTTTTGTCAATGATATGGATGATACATTTTTAAGGTAACTATGATGTCCATAATAAATACACTTACAAAAAATTCTTGAGTGCCTCAAAAAATCCTTAAAGTTGCAAGCAGGACATCCATGGTATCCATGAACAATGAGACCAGACAATGTGCCATATGCAAGAAGATCATGAATCATAAACAACAAGGAAGCTCTTAAAGTGAATTTGATTTAATGACCATCCCTTAAAGATTTAATTGATTTAATTCCATTATATAACTCCATTAGCTCATCATATAATGGCTCTAGATAAGCATCAATTGTATTTGAAGTCACACTTTTCTTTCCTAGTATAATCAATGATAACATTAAGAAAAATGGTTTAGTTGTTAATTGTGGAGGCAAGTTATAATTTATTAAAAACATTGGCAAAGTTTACCATTTAGTACTTTGATATGAGAATGGGTTCACCCCATCTAGAGCCAAACCCAACCTTATATTATGAGGATATTGAGAAAAATTAGGCCATTTGTTATCAAATTCCATCCATGTCTTAGAATTAGGCACATGTCATTATTTTCCAACAGTGCTCTTATTTTGAGCATGCCATTGCATAAGTTCAGCAATGTTTCTACACCTATACATTCAAAGTAATCATGAGATTATTGGAAAGTGGTGAAGAACCTTTCTAGGAACCATAACTAATTTCAACCCTTATCTATACCTCACTTCTTGACATTTCAGACATTCACTATCACTTGCAAGATTATTGCAAAATAATACACAACCATTCACACATGTGTGGATGTTTTCATACCCTAAGCCTAGCTTAGTGATTTGATTTTTACATTGACTTCATTTTTTTGGACATGTGGAGTCAAGTGGTAACAACAAACTTAATAATACCAATGACTAATCTAGAGTCTCATTTGTCCAACCAAACACGACTTGCAAGTTAATAATTTGAAGGATTATTGTCAAATGAATTAACTTGAAATTAGCATACACAAGCTTTAAAGCATCCTCCATAAACTTGGCCCAATCATCGTTTATAACCTCATTCAACATTATATCAACTTCAAACCCTTTGTCTAACATTGTTGCTTCTTCATCTATGCTTGGTGCCACTTTGTCTATGTTTGGTACCTCTTCATCTCTCACATTCTGCAATTCTATCATATCTTCATAATAATTATAATACCAGGGGCTTATACCACTATGCCCATATCTTATCATATGTCGATAAATTAGATTTCTTTTTCTCACCTTTCCACTAAGACAGTCATTACATGGACATGGATATTTTTCCATGTCCCTCTCATCAGCTACTCTCTCATCAAATGCATGGTATTGATCCATAGTCAACCTTAGATTTTGATCCATATGTAATGTTATACACATAGAAACAAAAATGTTTTGGGGAAAAAATCAGCAAACCAAAAGTTCAAGATTTTTTGAAAATATCAAAAAAAATAAAATAAAAAAAATGTAAAAAATTGTAGACTAAGAGACAAAAAATATATTTTTTTTAATTGAAAGGAATTTACATAGTAATAGAGTCATAGAGAGAAAATAAAATAGGGAGTTTAACTAATGAATTGTAAAAAATAGATTTTTATAGTTTATATTCAAATTGTTGATTACATTGCATTGCACATCTTTCAAACTCAAAGCATTACTTCACATTGCATAACTAATAACTAGATGCTGATAGATGACAAAATTTAAATTAAAATATATTTTTTACAAAGTCAACCTAAGCAGTTATGCAATTAATTCACATTACATAACTAATAACTAGGATCAACTGCTAATTACATTTGCTTGTCATGGCATTCAATGAGACCATATTTCTTTGAGGCATTTTTTGAAATAATTCACTGCCTTGTCCATGCTACCACATTTTTCATACATGCCTACCAAAGCATTTTATCAAACAGTTCATTGTCTTGTTGTTATCGATAAAAGGTTAAAACAAGTGCTTTTGAACAAGCTATGGATGCTTGGAAAAAATCTATCAAAGCATAATAGTAAGCAATAACATAGACAAGGCAATGAACTAGTTGAAAAAATGCCTCAAAGAAATGTGGTCTCATGGTGATGGAATGCCATGACAATCCATAATAATTCACTTATCATGGCATTTGTCATGGCATTCCATCACCATAAGACCACATTTTTTTGAGGCATTTTTTCCAAAATTCATAAAATTCATCCTAAGAGTCCATTTTCATTTTAAAATTATTCCAAGAGTCATTCATAAGCATCCCATATCATGTCCATGTGAAAGACATTTGTATTTTGATCATTATTATGGTTTTTTGTCTCTTACCATAGTCCCAAAGTACATTCAAATAGCTTTGGCGGGTGTGTGGGAACCAAAGAAAGTGAAAAGATAGTTACCTCTTCCCCACAGCATGCAAGAACGTCACTTGTAGTTTTTTTGTATATAGAGATGGGTTACCACGACCCCATGATAGTTTAGAGAAGGTCTTGTGGGCTAGCAGTAAGTGGTAATAGTTATATAAAGTATGTCTTTCACTCCTACCACAGTTAAATCCAATGCTTATGGTGATACAATAAATAGTGAAGGGATGCCAAATGATCTCACAATCTTGCAATGGTCAGATCAAAGGTTGGTGGTAATGTAGTATGAGGTATAAGGGGTAACATGTATCCCACCATCATGCCATTCATAATATAAGAGACACATATTTTTTTATTTCAATATTATCATCTATTTTATTATTTTATCACACAATATCTCACTATTAAAGGGTTAGTCAATGGACAGTAGCCACCCAAACCCTCATATACATAGTTAGAGATATTAACTCTCTAGAGTCTACACTCTATATTTTTCATATATTTTCCTTGACACTCTAGTTCAAAAATTTAACTATATAAGGTACATATGAATCACAATGAATGAATTCTGTACTTGAGAACCCTATTAGGATCATTTTAACACATATCATAGCCCCATGATATTTTAAAGAAGATCTTGTGGGCTAGCAGTAAGTGGCAATAGTTATATAAAGTATGTCTTGTGCTCTCACCATAGTTAAATACAATGCTTGCAGTGATATAGTAAACAATGAAGGGATGCCAAAGTATCTTGTGGTCTCATAATGGTCAGATCAAAGGTTGGCAGTAGTGTGGTATGAGGTATAAAGGGTAACATATATCTTGCCATCATGTGATGATGTATATTAAGGCTTGTAGGGTGGAGATAAGTGGTGAAAGATGAGGTATAAATATCCAAAAGCTCCCACGGTTCCACAATAGATGTAAATAGGTCTTATGGTGATGTGGTAAAGTATTAAATGCTAAAATGACTATATCACTACCTTGAAATGGTTATCATTGATGCCCATAATTGAATTACCCACCCAACCATTAGATTGGACCAAATCAATGGTCTATGTTTGAAAGACTTGAATGCTGAGATTTATCGATTTCATGGCACAAACCAGAGTAATGGTGAAATGATCAACTCCGTAGGAGAATAAAATTTGGAATTTCTCTATATTTCATCATTCAAGAAAATTCAGTGGTGATTGTAGCTGGTGAATTCAATCTCTATGTGCACACTTTAGCCATCTTTCAACTAAGTAAGTCTGCCTCATCACTCTCTTCATAAAATTTGGTAGTTAGTTTGTGCTTTGTTTTCAACTGGTTTGGTAGAGTGACTATCAAAACCCTAGTTTAAACTATGGCACCTAAGAAATCTGAGTCTACAAGTACACGCATTGAGTCCCCTATTCTGAAGAAGTGGCCCCTTCAATAGTCACTATAGGACATTTTGCCAAATTTAGTTGACAAAGGATATAAGAAACTATTCAATGATGTAGCAAAGGGTATTGGGATGCTAGAGTCCCTATCTAAGGATGGAACCTTTTTTGGTATTTTTGTGAAAAGCAAGGTGGACAAGGACTGATTTTAAACCCATGGAATTTGAATTTGGCTAATATTGTGGTGCCAAATGTATTCATTGATATGGATTTGATCAGGATATTGGCACATCGCTATCATCTAGCCACCAAAACTATCAGGTTACCAAAAGGGCCACCATTAGTGGCTATGGATAGAAATGTAATCATTGATTACTTCATGCTCAAGAAGCAAGCCCTCATAAAAGTTGAATTGAATAAGAGTGAACAAGAATATACCCATTTGATAAATACACATAAGAGTGATGAGTTTCCTATGTACATGAGGAAAGGGGCCAACACAAAAGGATTTCAATCCCATCCACTACAGTTGAGAATTTTCCAGTTGATGACTTTGTTGTGTATTTCAAAAGGACATATTTTTATTTTTGTCAAGTGCTAGGAATTGATGCCCAAGATAGAGTGCTAGTTGGCATAATGATAAAGGCCATGAGAATACAAAACCTAGAGGTTAATGTTGAGTATGATTTTACATCATTTGTTGATAAAAAATTACATGATAAATTTTTATAAATAAGGGAGAACAAGACACCTATGGAGTTAAAATATTATTCTTTGTTGTGTCATTTAATTTTGTATCATAACAAAAGGAATTGGCCTAGAAGGATGGAATTGAGCATGATTGATCAAAAGGCACAGAGATTGCCTACATAGTGTTGGTGTTACAAATGGGACACTCATTGTTAAAATAGTAACTATGTTGTGTTCCATGATGGTTTCTTAGTCATAATAATGAGTTCCCTTGGGAGCCTTTTTCCTAGATTGACCAAAGAGGTCGAATAAATGTTGAGGCGTCTTACTCATAGGCCAGAATAGGGTCACAAACATAACTTTACTGATTGGTATTTCTTCCCTGACCATACTATAATTTGAGTATATGGGTGTACTCAACCACCCCATGTGTTGCCAAAATTTATGCCAAACATAATTTATTTTCTTGAATTCATGTGGTAGATGCTCTAGATGGAGAAAGATGTGATGAAAAAGTAAAAGAAGGGCACATTTCTTCTAGATTACACTATGTTAGGTGAATGGTACATTGGTATAGATACCTTGGATGAGTTGCAAGCCTATTTGAAGGCTAAATATTCTTTGAAATTAGGGATAGAAAGGGTTTGTGATCTAGAGGGTCACATTAATTTTTTTAGACAAGTCATCCTTACTAGGATGAGGATATCCCATCAAATCAATTTTGATGAGGATGTGATCAGAAATTGTGTCACTTTTCAAAAGGTATATAATAGGAAAAAAGTGGGAAATTTTGAAGAAGATTGAGGATGACAAAAGAAAACAAAACCCTAATTTTTCAAGATTTTTTGTTGAAGAGAAGGACCCTTTAAAAATAATAGATTTGATAATTGATAATTTTTTTTTAAAAAATGGCAAGTCTAAGAAGCAACCTACAAAGGCTACCAACCTCCCTGTCAAAAATCCAATAGGAGTTGTGATTCAAGAACCTAGTCTAAATACAATGTAATTGTAAGATCCAACTTTTTCTTGGTTTACCACCTGCCGAAAGGCAAAAGACTGATGATGTTTCTCCACTGGTTCCATATGAAATGACTGAAGGAGTTGGTAACTCTGAGGAGGTGGCCAACATTTTGAGGCATATGGGAGAGGAAAAGGAAGTTGATCAACCCCTTGTTGGTTAAGAAATAGAAGCACACAAACTATAAGTAAGAATGAATGAACAGACACAAGGTAAGCCTAAACTACAAGAAGATGAAAGGGTTGTGGCTTTTATGAGGTTCATTGAGGATAATGATTTTATCAATACCATAGAATTCAAAGATTTTTGGCTCAAAATGAAGATGAAAGAATTTTAAGAAAAGGTGGAAATAAATAAAATGGGTACTGATGAATCTCAACATGATCAAATTGTGACACAGACTTTCAAGGATTTGAAAATTAATGAAATAAATGTTAGCCTTGATGAGGCTAGACAAATGGTTTTGAAGAGTAATATGCTGATCATCCCTAGCCTTGAATTGAAGAAAATGTTTTTGTTGGACCAAGTGAGAAATCAAGATGACCCCATGTTGGTTTCTAAGTTTGATTATGAGGATGGTGTTAGTGGTTGTGGGTTTAACCCAAAGACAAAGACTCTAGTAATATGGGCCAGATAGAAGAACACCAATAAGCCAAGATTGGTTGATGTAGTCTAGGAGTCGAGGGGAACAACTGTGGTGAAATTTTTTTAGGATAGATTAGTGTTTGAAGCTACCACCTTTACTATGCACTCTACAATGTTCACACAAGCTATTGTTAAGAAAATGGAGCAAAGATTGCTTGACTATGAAAAAACTCAAATTGAGATGAATGATGAAGTGAATAAGCTATATTTGGAAAATGTCAAACTAAAGCAAAATTTGAAGGGTGGTGATTCTCAAAGCCAAGAAATTGTGACATACCAAGACCCTGTGCCACAAATAGCTAGTGATAGTACAGTCCTAGTTGATCAGTTGAATGCATTGAAGTTGAAGTTGGAGAAAAAAATTGAAGATTTGAAAAAGCAAAATTAGAAGACAAAGGATGAGGCCAAATTGAAAATCTTTGAGGTGTTTGAGAAGATTTTGGAATATAAAGTAAAATTGGTTGTTGGCAAGTTGGGAGATGTGCATGAATGCTATTTTTCCTTGTCTCAGGCCATTGATCAGTTGAAGGTAAATATTTCTATTTTGGATCTGATATACAAGAAATGGCAACCTTCACAGCATACATTGCTAACCTTGTGCAAATTTCTACAAAGAGATCCAAGTGCTCTGACCTCACTCAAGCCAACAAAGAAGATAGTGAAAATGATCTTGGATGAATTTCAGTATGTGAATGGTGAGAGGTAGAAAATATAGGTAAAGATTGATTCTTTTTCTACCTTCAGACACCAGTTTATTCCTTCCATTTTGATAGAGGATAAAAACATCAAAGGTTTTGATGGATGGAAAAGTGAATAGGGTCAAACAATTTCTCAAGTCATTGATTTCTTGAAAAAAGATCAAAACATAAATATTCTCAGTTTCAATGTTGTTTTGGATAGATTAATTACTCTAGATGTTAGATATCTATAGTTCATCATTGATGTTAAAGTGCTTCTAGACCAAAGATGGAAAGATCACTAGGCCAACCTGCTCCAGATCCAAGAATATAAGTGGCCTACTAATTTCATGGTATACCAATGGGAGAATTAGTATTTGAAAACTAAAGAATAAGTAGGCCAAGTATGTAGAGGAGCAATGAGAATTAAGCTGGCATCAACATGGCACCAACAAATCTTGGACGTCCTCCTGTTTTGTCTTTCTTTTATTTTTATGCTTTCTAATATATATTCAAAATGTATTTGGTGGTCTTTTTAAGACTTGTCAAAAAGTATATGTTGTAATAGGTCATATTAAGGGGTGGGTATATGAAAAGTCATTTTTTTGAATGTGAAAGGTTTGAAACTTGTATCTTCCTTCACCCCTATAAGAAGGGAACCAAGACCTTGGGAAAGCTCTCTAGGAATTTGTAGATTCCCTAGGGAGAAATTTTTGGAATGAATATTAAACCCGTAGGGTTTTTTTGTATCAAAAAGAATTTTTAATCAATACTAAGAATTTTTGTAAAAAAATGGAATGAATATAAACTCCCCATCTATAATAATTTTTGAATCAATACTAATGAAAAAATAGTCCCTTAAACCCTAAACTGCCTACATGGTTTTGGTACTCAGTTGCCTATGTAACTACTGTAAGTTTCCAATTAAAAAGCTATAGATTTTGTGTTTCATGTAATGAGGGTTTTGAATTACCTTTGAATTCATTATAGAGGGCATCCCCAAATCTGACTTCACTGCAGAGGGCCACATCGGCTTCAAATTCTTTGCAGAAAACTTTGAATTCTTTAACCACCTTTTCAGAAGTCTTTAGGTCTTCTCCAAACAAGCTTTATCACCCATATAAGTCGCTGTTATAACCTAAAATTCCTTAGTTCTAGGATAATTACCAACTAATGAAATGATTAAATATTCATTATAGAGTGCATCCCCAAATCTAACTTCATTGTAGACGGCCTCGTCAACTTCAAATTCTTTGTAGTAAACCCCAAATTCTTTGACCACCTTTTAAGAAGTCTCCAAGTCCTCTCTAAATAAGCTTTATCACCCATGCAAGTTGCTACTATAACCCAGAATGCCTTAGTGTCAGGATAATTACCAACTAACGAAATGATGAAATATTCAATGAATACACTCCCACTATAAATAATTTTTTAAAGTTTTATCTAATCTGTATTTGCATGACTAACTATTTAGTCATTTTTATTTTTGTGATTAAATAATTATTTAGTCGATGACCAAATTATTCATTTATTTACTCATTTATAGACGAGTTAAAAAAAATTAGTAGAATTTAGACATTTTTAGTTGTTGTTACTAAAAGTTTTAGTCATGTAGTCATTTATTTGCCAAATTCTACTAGTGTTAAGACCATGGATTCTCGTACATCACCTCTTCATTCTTAATCACTCCCTCCAATACCTTGATGGTGGGTAAAGTAGCTCCCTACTTGTGCTCAATTGGCTTATGTTTTAATTCCAAATTTTAATCACTCAAATAAGACCCAAATAAACTCTTCTTTCACTCATCCTCTTTCACATAAATAAGGAGCTCAAAGATATCATATAATTTTCTAGTGGGATTCAAATATCTATATGTTGATTCATGCCTATATGTGTGTGTGTGTGGTTACCCATACAATAGAGTGTGTTCTAATATGATAGATGATAGAGTGTGTTTCTTGATGCAACTTGATATATATCCAACCTGATCTATACCCAAATTGATATATAAATGGAATTAAAGGCATATGCCCTAATCTAGTGTATCGAGGAGGGACCATTTAAAGTTTGGGCATGGCCTAATGAGCCCTAAAGGCCAAAATAGGTTCTTGTTGTACTCTAAGTATTCCTCGGTCTCTAATATAGCATATCAAAAGATATCATAGGAATGGGGCCCTTAACATACATATATAAAGGATACATAGATATCAAATTTTCCCTACCTATTAAGATAACGGAATATTTACCTACCTAATTCATATATGCGAAAGAGTATGGAAATGGAAGCTTGCCTTTTGATATCTAACTTTTCATCACCTAATAACATATCAAGGGAAGATTTCCTTCTCAATGGATATCAAAGGAATAAGGTATAAATATTAAGGGAAGTTTACCTTCTGGGTATCTATATTTGATTTTCTTATGGATTAAGGCATGTCTATTAATAGAATCTTAATTTATAATAAATAGCTTTGTTATTACCCTACCTAATTAACTATGCCTTACTCGATAAGGAAAATGAAGCTTCCTTCATGATATATATATATATATATATATATATATATATATATATATATATATATATATATATATCATGAAGGAAGCTTCATTTTCCTTATCGAGTAAGGCATAGTTAATTAGGTAGGGTAAAATTATATATATATATATTCTTGTCATACCTACTTTTACTTTCTATAATAGATTTGTAGCTATCAAGGGAAGCTTGCTTCCTAGTCTATAACTTTCATATATTCTTTTCCTACCTACTTAGTTATGCCATACCTACTTAACTTTTGTTGTTGGTAAGGGAAACTTACTTCACGATAGATAGAATGAGAAATGATGTTTTGAATCATGTTTCATAGTCAAATATATATAGCCTTATAGATGTTCAATCCAAATTGATAATAGTCAAACTAGATATCTCTTAATCATAATAGAACATATCTATTTATATCTATCTCAATCAATTGTTAGGATCGATCGACTATATATAGCCTCATATTTGGTTGGGTCAATATTTATAAATATGAATTGGTAGGATCACCATCCTTGTCTAGATAAAATAAATAAAATGAAAAGAAAAGAAAGCAGAGGGAGAGGCCCAATTGATAATAGCTTATCAAACCTGAGGGACTCTAGATATTCTCAATCAATCCCATATGCTCATAGTTGTTCCTATCTCCAATGAGAACTTAGTATTCTAGTCAAGAATAGCCAATCAAATCCGAGGGACTATATATATGCTCAATCCAATATAGATAGAGGACCCAATATATCTAGGAAATTCCTCTCTAAAAGTAAGCTCCCCATGTAGATAAAGGGATAGGTTCCAATCGATTGTATAATGGGCTCCCCATATAGATATAGGGCCCACATGTTGATTTCAAAAGATCGATAGGCTCAAAATACAATCCAGATAGAGGGATCAATCTAGAATGTCCAAGTTATATAGCTCTATATATAGTATATTTATTTTTATCAATATATTAATTTTCATTGAAATAAAACTATAGATAGTGAACTACCTTGGGAAGACCTTTCACCTAATTTGGTTTGTTCCCTCTTGATCAGAAATATTGATAGTCATTAAATAATGGACAAGGATATGTGATATGGTCTA
>JARHVA010002126.1:915000-1012500 GCA_037957365.1 Torreya grandis
TGTTTCCCATATATTCATGTCACTAGTTAGTCCATAGTGATATTATAGTTCTACATATTTAGTCCAATCCTGTTACATGAAAAATGACACTTAAAGGGTGAGGTGAACTAGAAAGTAGAATAAAGTTCACTTGAAGGGTGAGGTGTTGAGGAGGGTAGAGAAAAAAACACCTTTTGCTTTGTTAGACTTTACTACATCAGGGACAAGGAAGACCATGTGTTAGTCCCCTAAATGTGGCTAAATGATTGATTAATAGGGGTGAAATTCTTAATAAAAAGTTTATATACTAGATAACTATCCCTTATAGAATATTTTAATTGATATACTAGAGCAATACCCTACCCATGTTGTTCAAGTTGGCTCAATTCGGACTAGTGATGTAGGCAGGTTCAAATAGATATGCATGCTTAGATAGAGGGGCATGGTTGGGTTGAACAAATATATGCTCTATATGGATTGGATAGGGAGATGAATAATTGAATTAAATTCCAATCAGATTAGAGATAGTCATACCGATCAATCAAGGCTGATGAAGTAGTGATTAAGGATGATGGTGGATGGTAAGGGTCAATGAAAAATTGATTAACGATAATAAGGGAGTTATTAGATGATGAGGGATGGTGAGGGTTGGTGAAGGCTAATGAGGAAGTGATTAGGGATGATGAGGGAGTGATTAGAGATGATGAGGGATGGTGAGGGTTGATAAGAGAGTGATTAGGAATTATGAGGGATGAGGTTGGAGATTAGGGATGATGAATGAGTGATTAGGGATGATGAGGGAGTGATTAGAGATGTTGAGAGATGGTGATATTCAATGAGGGAGTGGTTAGGTACTATAAGGGATAAAGGGGGAGTTATTAGGGATGATGAGGGATGATAAATGAGTGATTAGGGATGGTGAGGGTCAATGAGAGAGTGATTAGGGATGATGAAAGAGTGATTAAAGATTGTGAAGGTGGCAAGAGTCAATGAGGGGGTGAATAGGGATAATAAGATATGAGGTTGGAGTGATTATGGATTATTAGGTATGAGGGATTGATTAGGGATGATGAGGGGTGATGGAGTGATTAGGGATGATGAGGGATGGTGAGGGTAAATGAGGGAGTGCTTGGAGATGATGAGGGATAGTGAAGGCTAATGAGGGAGTGATTAAAAATAATGAGGAACAAAGAGAATGATTAGGGGTGATGAGGGATGAGGAGGAAGTGATTACAGATGATAGAGGGATGATGAGTAAGTGAAATTAACATAAAGTGATCATTTGATGTGTGCAGGTTATCAATGTGACTTATACTACCCCAATCAAACCACTTTGTCTTGATTTCAAAGTGAGTGGTTTGTAAAATTCAATTTTTACAAACCTAGGATTCTTAAAAATGTCAAGAAGCAATGAAGAAGGCATAAAAGCATAAAGAATGACTATATGTTTACCAAAAATAGACATCAATTAAAAAAATTATGCCTTGAAATCCTTAAATTTAATATTGAGATCCTGGAAATGCTTAATCACTAACAAGATTATATTTTGAAAAACTATCTTCACATCGTAAAGTATGTAGCTATGAGACCAACTCTATCAGATGCAAAGTGACCATAATTTATTATATTTACTAAAATAAATTTAAAGTATAAGGAATATAATTTAATAATATACATGTAAATTTCCTTTTTGCATTTTGACCACTCACGAGTTCACTAAACCATAATGCATATGCATTATTAGAATTTTATATGAATTTTCACCTCAAAAAAAAAAAAATCAAATTTTCAAAAAGTGAATAACTCTAACTTAAAAGACCCAACCTAAAAACAATAATGAAAATTTGAAATTTAAATTTATGTCAAAGTTATAAGAAACAAAAAAGGTCATATAGTGTCATCAACTAACATAAATAAAATCACACAAAGTTTGCACCAAGATGTAGGAAATGCCCCAATTTTGACATTAATAGTGAATAAAAAACATCAAAATATACTATTGCATTAGGGAAGCACTTCATGTGTTTGCAGGCAAGTTCCTCCATATTCTTCCTATCAATGCTTTCCTTCTCAAATCCTATTGTTATGGGACTCATGGTATGCATTGTTTAAGAAGCACCTATGGCAAAGTCATTTTTATCCTAATCATATCTCTTATAGAGGAGGGTCTAGTTATACATTCCTAAACATGTGTTGGTGGATAGTTTAACAACAAGGTAAATTCCCTTTTATAGCCTTAACTTTTCCCCCACCTAGACATGATCTAGAGGAAGATATAAATAAATAAAAAGATAATGGCAGGTGTGAGTTGATACCTAATACGATAGAATTGAATGTTAGTGGTGGTTAGGGTGACATGTTTGATAATATTTGTCTCCTCTGTTTTATCTTATCACTTTGGTTGGCTAATATTTTTGTGACTTATCATTTAGTTTCTCCCTAGACTATGAATTTTTTTGCATAATATTCTATGAATTTAATTAATAATTTTAATTTAAGTCTTTATTAAAAAATTTAGTTAATTAAAGTTGATTAACACTCTCCATTCCTTGTGATCGATTTGATATTTTATTTTTAGATTATGTTCCCATTCCACTCTTTTTCTAATTTGATTAAAACTTGAGATCTATAATCTTGTATTAAATTTTTATAAAACACCTTTCAACAACAACAACAAAAACAACAATGAATACTTACATGTGGAAATATATACCCAAAAAAAAACTTTCCAATCAAAAAATATTGCATGCACTTTATGTGATTAAGAGCCAAAGTACTAACTTGCATTTGGAAGCAATTAGGAAATGACCTATGATCAATCAAATCTATAAATGCATAACCATTTAAGAGATTAACTTCTTGGAGTGAATAAGTAGATCAATGAGTTTGCAGTGGTTAGTTGGCCCCCCTAATGGACATTTATGGAGAAAAGGATTGAATAATGCTAGAGTTTGTGATCTAACATGGTTTTCGGAGACTAATGGATTAGAGAAAAATGGTGATGTCAATGGAGTTGGCATTGGGAGTTCTGATGGGCACAGATGGAAATACAGTGGGAAGAAAGACTCCACACCTTTGGCCATAGGCTTAATGAATGTTAAAGATTTGAATGTGATGGCTAAAAAGGATGAGTGCACTACTCTAGATGGAGATAATGGGACCTATGAGAGGTCTTAATGAGATTTCAAAGAGTTCTAGGATTGATGGTCTAGGATGTGACATTGACTATGATTTATACAAAATTGAAGCTAGTGGTTCATGAAGCTTTAAGAAGGTGGTTCTTGTTGACATCCAGGTGTATGTGTCTTTCAAGAACAAAAATAATCCTTTCCATTGATGTAGGGATTTTTGCAAAAACCAAATTATCTCTGACCTTGGCTACTAAGCATTTCTAGACTTGGTTCTTCAAAGGTCCCTAAACATTCGATATACTTTTGAAGCAATTTATAATAAAGGTGTTGGTGAGCAACCCCATGAGAAGTAACCTAACCCTTCACAACCCACTGGCTAATACTCTAAAAAATTCTATGCAAGATGGCACTGGTTTCTTTATGGGTGATGTACCTATGGTTTTTTTGGGTAGAGTCCTTTGTTCTTGAAATTTTAGATTCTTCCCTTATTTCTATGGGGTATAAGCATTCTCCTATAGAGCTTATCATATAGTCAAAAAAAGTCTAGAACAATGTCATTGAGCTTTCCTTCTCCTTGTTGAATAATGTTTATTTCCTAGTTTTCTTCTAATTTGTTGTTGACAAAGATTTTTTTTGGTCCTTTGGGCCTTGATTCTATGGCAACACATAGTCTTTTTCAACCCTTGGATTCCATTATTCAATCCTTCAATGTCTAAATTTACAACTTCTTCTATGTGGCTTAGGGTGTACCACCTTCTGTTGGTTATGAAAAATCTAGATCAAATCAAATTATTGGAAAATAAGGTCGGATTCTTTGTCAAATTAGATGTAGATTTGTTGAGCAGTAGTTTTGTGAGAGTGTGTGTGTCTTAATGGACCTCTCCAAGCCTATTTTTCATTTGGTTAAGCTCATATCTTCTCTTAGTTCCTGGACTCAATTTCTCAACATTAAGTGACACCCCAGCAGATGTTTTTGTTGCAATTGAATTGGGCATCAAGTTTCGATTTGTTCTTCTCAAAGTACTTCAAATTTTAAACCCACAAAGATTTGGAGAAAGAAGGATGGCACTCTTTATGCTAATTTCTTGTGACGTAATCACAAAAAATTCTTTTAGAAAATTCATCTTCCACTCCAAGGGTTAGATCATTTGCTATTTCATGGTTGGTGTCTCATTCTCCCCTCCCTTGTAGTGGAAAGGAGCCTCAATAGTAGGTTCATTTTGATATAAAGTAGATTGGAGGGTTTAGAATTGATATTGGTGGTTATCTACATAGGAATCTAGTCAGCGCTTGTTTAATTTTGATTAAAAATATGACATCTAAACTTGATTGTGGCTCTACAACTAAGCACAGAGGACAAAATACAAAAGCTAAACATTCGAAGATGAATGTAACAAATACAATTGCTGATAATTCACAATGGACACTAAAGGATAATATTTCCCGAAAAGAGAAGATTACTTTCCACTTGTGGATAGGTCCACCTTTCTTTGTTTCTACTAGTGTCTAATTCATTGTTTGGTTAGCTTCCTTCTAGTTTCTGTTAGTTTTACATGTTTAAATTGCAACGACGACCTCCTTGTTTTTATCTCCTTTCCAATTATTTGGTCTCTCTCAGCTATCTGATTGTACCCTCCATTCCTTAGAACGATGTAGGCAGACATCAAATTACCAACTCCTTCCTCGGGTAAATATGTTGTGATTGCATTAACTCAATCACGTTATACATGGCTTAATATGCGTCAGCCAAAACAAACAAGCCTTGCCAGCCTGTGGTCCTCAGCTGAAGCTCCATTAAACCCTATACTCTCACGTATCAACTTGGTAGCTCTCATATATACAATGAATATCCATCCCTCTTCTATCACGGAGGCCCATGACCATAAAATGAATTATATTCCTTTTCCTGTTTCGTGTCAGATGTAAAGTGCATTATTGAATCGCTGCCAGTTCCTGACCTTGTAACAGCTATTTAATCCTGGTCACATACTCTGTAAACAGACGGTTCCTTTCATTGAAATTATGAACGCATTTTACTTTATCTTGATTTCCGTTAAGTCGATAGAAAAAGAATTGAAGGCGAAGGGCGCTAACGTACATTCACATGTGCCGTCGCAATCAATTTCAGCTGACACAAGATTTTTAAATAACGTGGTCTACCAACCTATCCGTATCGAGCTCTACCTGAATATCTCATTTCAGTATCTTAAAGGTTTTTCCTGTTTGCTTACAGTAGCAAGTGTCAAATGTCGACTGAATTATTTACTGAAAACTGACATTTGTTAAAGGAGGTTGGTGGTTCGTCTTAAATTCCTTTACAGAACGTAAATTTAAAGAAGGCTAATTAGCATGCCATGTAATAGGAAACTATAATTATTATCATGACATTTTTTTGTGGGTAATCTTGTAACTTTATATGTATCTGATGGAAAATATTAAAGACTATTTCAAGATCATATACTTATAAATAATTCAAATGATCACTTATAATTAAATAACAATAAAATTTAAAGATATTTTTTTTTCTAGCCTCTAGTTTCATTAGAGACTTGACACACTGCACCTTTGTTCAATTAAATTAGATTAGTCCTTGCTTTAGTGTTAAAAATTATTTATAGCTGCATTTATAATGTAAGTTCAACATAACAATGAATTATATAAATTAATTATAAATAATTAGAGCAAAATATTATTGATCTGGGTGAAAGCTATATTATCAGTAGGGACTAATGATATGTTTGTAAGTTTTTGTAGTTTTTAAAAAAATTTAAAACTAAATTTAAATGTAACTTGCATCTAGTTTAAAAATTATAAAAGGGCAATGTTAAATTCAAATAGGATAAATGAAATTATATTTGTATTTGATTAAATTGGGGAAGAATAGTTATATTTGAAAGCAATTATGATAATTATTGAAACATAGAGAAGCTACATTCAAAATATCAAATAATCGTTGGGTGACAGATATGTAAGTCTCTACATATAATTATTCTGGAATATCTTTATATTATTTATAAGTAAATTTTATAATGTTCATGAGTTTTAAAAATTAATAATCACATAATAATATGGAATATATTTATTGTGTTTTCACATTGTACATATTGAGAGCTAATATGTATGATTACGTGAGAAACCAAGACTCTATCATGCCTTTTACAAAGTAAACATAGCTACAAAGCATAAAAATCACTTGTTTACGCAATGATCTCATAGTTAAAAAATACATGGCAATTTTTACTACATTACCTTATCATAAAAGTAGCGATGAAGATTTAAATGTAATTTGAATGGACATCTTTCGATTTATATGAAGTTGGGTCTCTACTTCCTCTAATATCATTGCAAAGGGTAAAGGAGTAATTACAAAAATATTATGTCATTTCCATTAAATATTAAAAATTTGAAACAATTAGAATAGAATATATATATATATATATATATATATATATATATATATATATACCAATAATTGACAAGCAGATAGAATATTTTATAATATCTTAAGGAATATTGAAATATATTTGGATTTAAAACTTATAATTGTTAAAATACTCTATGATTTCAAGCCCTTTATTGGTTAGAACCAGTAAATTAGTTTATTTGGATGGAAGTTATAGTACCTTACCTTGGCATGGACTAAAAAGAATTAGTAAATAAATTTCATGTGAATACACTAAGAATTTTGTTCTTAAAAAATATGGATGTTATTGGTGTCTTATATAAATTTTTTGATTAGCAATAAATTAGGTATTGTGTTTTGAGATATGCAAGTATATATAGACATGTGTTTTATGATTATTGATTTGGTATTAAATATCATCGCAATGAGACAAAGGGACAAAGATATAGAAAAAATAAACTATTTTTAAAAACTATTGAGCATTTAAAATGGGCATAGGTTGAGGTCTTGTATTAAAAAAATATTGTGTAATGGCTATTTCTTATCATAATTGCTTGAAATTATTTATGTGAACTACATAAATTAATGTGAAAGTTACTATATTGTAAATTATTTCAATAATAAAAAATGCATATATGAGAAATTCCTTTTACACATGTATGAAACATAAATCTATGCCTTTTGTGGCTCAAAAATGGTTATATTAGCTAGACTATGTTGTTAAGTTATCTAGTGTTAATATTTATATTAATATGTAAAGTAAAGAGTGCTTTGATATAAACTTATAGGATGAAAATACTAAAAAAAATTAATTTTATATTTTTTTAAGACATATGTATCATTCTAAAAATAAATGTATAGAATAATTATTGCAATTTACATTTACCTAAAAGGATCACTAATATTTGATACCCGTCTTGAGTATTTTTTTCTCATTTTTTATCATAGTTTATCACTAACGAAAGAGTGCACTTGTCAAGATATACTTGAATTAATTTTGGAAAGGTGTAAAATTTATTAATATTCATATAATGATAATTTACAGTTAAATATAGATACAATAAGAAAACTTCATTTTATATATGAATCTATTTGATTTTATTAGTATTTTCATGGGTCGAATGAAGTAAGCCATCAAACCTCATTTAATGAGCCTATTGTTGACAAATTTTGATGTGACATGTATTTTCTATTTGATTTATTATTTTTATTGTAAATTTGGCCTAAAACACCACCAAAGTTAAATTTAATCAAACTAAAAATAAATTAAAATCAAAATAATAATAACATAGATTTTATAGCACTCAAGGTTATATTTTAATGGTAAGTTTTTGCAACGGTGACCATTAGGTCATGGGTTTGAGCTCTGATTAAATTGTGAAAATTACTTGGAGCACCGGTGTAAGCCCAAGGGATTAGTCCATTGAACTTGCCCTACAATAATATGCCTAAGTGTGTGCCAGATCGTTAGATCTAACACAATGATAATGCCATACCAAAAAAATGGCAAGACACTCTTAATTACCAAAAAAAAATAACATAGATTCTATTAAGTTTCACCTCATGCCAATATGAACACCAGTACCTACAAATCACACATACAACATTAACTATTTCAAATTGTAATAATTAAATCCTACATAAATTTAATTTATATATAAATTTGTTGTAATTATCATTTTTGAAATGAGTTATTATTATTATTATATTAATAAAATATTTTATGATAAAATATAATTAAATATTCCTTAATATTCAAGATTAAATTTTAAAATTGTCAAATTTGTATTTGATATCAAATATTTTTATTGATTAGTGGAGAAAAATTATTTTCTCAAATATTTTTTCTAATATATGCTTTGACAAGATTAAAAATAAATAAAAAAATTAATAATTTAGATAGATACTTATATTTGGATATTTTATCACTTTTTATTTATTTTCATAAAATTATTTTATTAATTTTTACATAGATGATAAGGACAATTTTTTATTTAAAATAATGATTTTTTAAATAATGTAATAAATATATTATAATATTAAATAATTAGATTATATTGTTGTACATACTTAATTTTGGTTCAAAATAGTTTTAGATGTCAATTTATATGGTTTTTGTTACTTGTGTGTTTATTGAATATTTGTACACATTAAGTTCTTATTAACATGTGTTCCATGTCTTATAGACTTTATTTTATTCTCTTTTCTCTTTCTCCTCCTTAGTTCTATATATTTTCTCTTTATTTTTATTTTTATTTTTATTTAGGTTTTGACCAAGAGCATAACAATACGCTCCTAGTTGATCATAAGTATAAAACTACGTTGTTGGTCATTTTTTGGGGTCTTTTTGGTCTTTCTATTGTCCATAGGGTTTTTGGTATGCTTTTATTATATTTTTCTACTCTTTTTATGTTGTCTTGTACACCAATAGTGTCATAGTTCGAATTTGAGAAGCTTATATAAAAAGACTACCTCCTCTTGAGTTTTTTTATTAATGCTCCTTAGTGCACTAAACATGAAGTCAACAAAGGTATCCATGAAAAAATTACTAAATCATACTTGAAAGTTACATGGTTTAATTCCAAAGAACCTTAATTGAAACCAAAACTTCTTCATTATTTCGAATTTTGTTCCTACTTTCATGAGGATCAAAATCAAATCCTTGGGTATAAGAAGAAGATGTTGCCATCATGTTTAAAGATCCCTTTAGCTCAATTTCATATTTGCCTTATCAACTCCGAATGAAATCTGATCATAACTTTCCATGGAATGAGCGTATATACCGATTATGTTTTCTAAAGCATTTTATATTCAAATACCCTATCTATTATGATATTTGTGGAAGATACCATTGTCTTTTGAGAGATTCTCATGGATCCTTGAGGAATGTTTAGCATTGTTTTACTTGTGAAACACTTCAATGTCAATAAAGAACACTCAAATTAATGTATTCACATAGAGAATTCTAGAAATATTAGTTCTTAATTCCAAGTAATACTTTTAAGGAACCTCAAACAACTACATGTCAAATAACTTGATCAAGATCTATAAAACAATACATATTTTATTAGTTTGAATATCTAAAAATCTTAAATAATAAAATTATTATTTCTCATTTTTTTTTTCTTCTTTTTTTAATCTTTAAAAATTACTTTTGGTATATATTTATTATACTGAATTCATATATTTCTTCAATCCCATAAACCATTCTTAATCTCATGTGAACAATAATATCTAAATTAAAAGACACAAATAAATGCAACCATATGACCGCCAAATTTCCATAATAGTAATGTAGTCTATCCATTCCATGTACTTCCAAAACATTTTTGGAAATATTTAATCGACTCTTCTATATTTGATCGATGCTACAGTTTAATATTACGACTTAGAAGGGAAACGTTAGTAACACTGCCGACTTTTAAGTTTTATATATAGACGGAGACATTTTTACTGGAGTTCAATTTGAAAATTTAATAAAATATCTAACCGCTTCACAAATTCGTGGGGAAAATTATGGTAAAATAATCTATCAAATCCACATGGGGAGGCCAAATTAGATTGCATAGGCCTGAAATATCATATAATCGATTAGAGCCAAATTTCAGGCCTATGCATAGGCGAAGAGAGGGCAGGTTTGTAAAGTGCATATATAGGTGTGAGTTATTTGTGGATATGATATGAGTTTTTTGGTTTGATTGTTTCACATTGAATATCGAATTAATTCATCAAAAAATATGACAAGAGATTATAAATATGTGTCAGATTAGTAATTTCATGACTTAATCCATCTAATTAATAATATTGTTTTATGTTCTATAAATATGTTAAAGAAGAAATGTGTTGGGACAAAGCGAATTTAGATTGAAAGTGATAGCTAAATTCTATAATGAAAATTTTTATATTGAGGCCATGAAGATATATATTCAAATTCTAGCATCCATAAAACCTATTGTATGATTGAAGCTCCTACATCTCCAAATTTTACCCTTCAAACCACATATGTCAATATCCACAGTTAAACCTCCTTTCCATGTTGAACTAAAAGCTTCTTCTATGCATTTTGTTATCATAAACTTCAATAACCTGATTATATAAAAATAATATTAACTAATATATATATATATATATATATATATATATATATATATATATATAATTTGGCTTAATGTCAAGTCCTATTTCCAATTTTCCAGATTTCATTCCGCCTAATTTTGTAGGCCTTGTAGTAGCCTTGTTTTACTAAAATTTTGCATGGCCAGGGATTTTTTTAACTCCTTTATTTTAAATTATCTAAGACATGGAAATGAAGACGACAAGAAAGACTTAAAATGTTTTGTATCATTATGATTATGCAAAAGCTTACACCCTTAAGTTATTACAATGGAATTTTTATATTCCAGGCTATCAATCCGGTTTCTACTTGTACTAAACAATCAGGGACATTATTGGCCGAGGCACTCATGGAACCAAAGGTGGGGGAGAAATACGGACTGGGACGCAAAATTGGTAGCGGTTCATTTGGGTAAATATATCTAGGTACGCTTTTCTTTGTTTGGGTACACCCATTTTTTGTTTTTTGGTGTAATGTTATCTATATATCTTTATATGTAGGTGACGGATATGTAAGCTTAGATATAATTATTTTAGAATATTTTTATATTATTTATAAGTAAATTTTATAATGTTTATGAGTTTTAAAAATTAATAATCATATAATAATGTGATAATATGGAATATATTTATTGTGTTTTTATATTGTACATATTGAGAATTAATATTTATGATTACATGAGTAATCTAGATCTTATCATGTTTTTTACAAATCAAACATAATTACAAAGCATAAAATCTACTTGTTTATGCACATGATCTCATAGTTAAAAAATGCATGGCATTTTTTACTACATTATTTTATCATAATGGTAGCGATGAAGATTTATATGTAATTTGAAGGAACATCTTTCAATTTATATGAAGTTAGCTTTCTACTTCCTCTAATAACATTGCAAAGAGTAAATGAGTAATTACAAGAATATTGTGTCAGTTACATTAAATATTAAAAAATTGAAAGTATAAAAATATAAAATAAATAAAAAATATACCAATAATTGACAAACAAATAGAATATTTTATACTAACATCTTAAGAAATATGTAAATAGATTTTTATTTCAAACTTATAATTGGTAAAATAATCTATGATTTCAAGCCCCTTCATTGGTGAGAGCTAGTAAATTAGTTTGTTTGGATGGAAGTTATAGTACCATATCTTGGCATGGACTAAAAAGAGTTGGTAAATAAATTTTATGTGAATACACTAAGAATTTTGTTCATAAAAAATCTGGATGTTATTGACGTACTATATATAAATATTGATTAGCAATAAATTAGGTATTATGTTTTGAGATATGCAAGTATATATAGACATGTGTTTTATGATTATTGATTTTGTATTAAATATCATCACAACAAGACAAAGGGACAAAGATATGGAAAAAATAAACTATTTTTAAAAACTATTGAGCATTTAAAATGGGGGCGGATCGAGGTCCTGTATTAAAAAAATATTATGTAGTGGTTAGTTCTTGTCATAATTGCTTGAAATTATTTATGTGAATTGCAAATAGTAACATGAAATTTATTGTATTGTAATTTTTTTTAGTAATAAAAAATGCATACGTGAGAACTTCCATTTACACGTGTGTACTAACATAAATCTATGTCTTTTGTAGCTCAAAAGTGGTTGTATAGCCAGATCATGTTGTTAAGTTATCCAGTGTTAATATTTATATTAATATGTAAAATAAAGAGTGTTTTGATATAAAATTATAGGATGAAAACACTTTAAAAAATTAATTTTATATTGTTTTAAGACACATGTATCATTCTAAAAAGAAATGTATAGAATAATTATTGCAAGTTACACCTACCTAAAAGGTGCACTGATATTTGACACCCATCTTGAGTATTTTTTTTTCTCATTTTTTCTCATAGTTTACCATTGACGAAAGAGTGCACTTGTCAAGATAGACTTGAATTAATTTTGGAAAAGCGTCAACTTTATTACTATTCATATAATTATAATTTACAATTAAGTATAGATACAATAAGAAAACTTCCTTTTATACAAGAATCTACTTGATTCTTTTAGTGTTTTTGTGGGTCGAATGGAGTAAGCTATGAAACCTCATCCAACGAGCCCATCATTGACAAATTTTAATGTGACATCTATTTTCTATTTGGTTTATTATTTTTATTGTAAATTTGGCCTACAACACCACCAAAGCTAAATTTGATCAAATAAAAAATAAATAAAAATAAAAATAATAATAATATATATTCTATTAAGTTTCACCCCATGGCAGCATGAACACCAATACGTACAAACCATACATGCAACATTAACCATTTCAAATTGTAACAATTGAATCTTAGATCAATTAACTTTATAAATAAATGTTATTGTAATTATCATTTTTTAAATGAGTTTTTTTATTATAATATTAATATAAATAGAATATTTTATGATAATATATAATTGAAAATTTCTTAATATTCAAGGGTTAAATTTTAAAATTGTTAAAATTGTATGTTTTGTCAGAGATTTTTATTGATTAAGGGAGAAAATTTATTTTCTCAAATGATTCTTCTAATATATGCTTTGACAGGACTCAAAATCAAAAAAAGTTAATAATTTAGCTTATAATATATGCTTTGACAGAACTAAAAATCAAACAAAATTAATAATTTAGATAGATACTTATATTTGGATATTTTATCACCTTTTAATTTATTTTCATAAAATTATTTTATTAATTTTTATATGGAAGATTAGGATATTTTTTAATTTAAAGTAATGCTATTTTTAATAATGTAATAATTATATTATAATATTAAATAACTGGATTATATTGTTGTACATACTTAATTTTGATTTGGAATATTTTTGTATGTCAATTTATATAGTTTAGGGTACTTATGTATTTATTGAATATTTGTACACATTAATTTCTAATTAACACGTGTTCAATGTCTTATAGTTTTTATTTTATTCCCTTTTCTCTTTTCTCTTTTCTCTTTCTCCTCCTTAGTTTTAGACATTTTCTCTTTAATTTTATTTTTGTTTAGGCTTTGACCAAGAGTGTAGTAGTATGCCCCTAGTTGATTTTAAGTATAACACTACGCTCTTGGTCATTTTTTGGGTCCTTTTGGTCCTTCCCAATTGTCCATAAGTTTTTTGGTATTTTTTTATTAGATTTTTATACCCTTTGTGTGTTGTCTTGTGCACCAATAGTATTACAGTTTGAATTTGAGAAGTTTATATAAAAAGACTGCCTCCTTTTGATTTTTCTATTAATGCTTCTTAGTACACTAAACATGAAGTCAACAAAGGTATTCATAAAGAGATTACTAAATCATATTTGAAAGTTACATGGTTTAATTCTAAAGAGCTTTAATTGAAACCAAAAGTTTTTCATTATTTTTAATTTTGTTCCCACTTTCATGAGGTTCAAAATCACATGCCTGGGTATATGAAGAAGATGTTGCCATCATGTTTAAGGATCCCTTTAGTTCAATTTCCTATTTGTTTTTATCAATTCTGAATGAAATCTGATTATAACTTTCCATGGAACGAGCATATATACCGATTATGTTTTCTAGAGCACTTTATATTCACACACTCTATCTACCATGATAT
The DNA here is from genome assembly GCA_037957365.1 of Torreya grandis. Taxonomy (NCBI): domain Eukaryota; kingdom Viridiplantae; phylum Streptophyta; class Pinopsida; order Cupressales; family Taxaceae; genus Torreya; species Torreya grandis. The sequence continues at coordinate 929,215 of JARHVA010002126.1, forward strand.
TCATGGAAGATATCATTGTCTTCTTAGAAATTCTCATAAATCTTTGAGGAGCTTCATTCAATATGGGAATCATAAATGTTTAACATTTTTTTATTTGTGAAACACTTCAATACCAATAAAGAACTCTCAAATTAATATCTTGACAGGATGAATTCTAAAAATATTAGTTCTTAACTCTAAATAATATCTAACCGCTTCACAAATTACTGGGGAAAATTATGGTAAAATAATCTATCAAATCCACATGGGGAGGCCAAATTAGATTATCATAGGCGTGAGATATCATATGATCGATTGGAGCCAAATTAGATTCAATATGTCTAATCTTATCGCTACAATCATAGTAAGAGTTGGTTGATGCCTTTCTGCTTGCGGGGACCAATCCAATCTAATCTCAAAAATGGGTACTAAAATCCAAGCCATGGTCCCTGCTACCTCACCTACAGCAGCTGGGCCAAGTGGCACTAATACTGGCATTTCAAATAAAGACAGACAGCTGGCTTCGCTCGTCCAAGCGACGCATGTGATTTTCCTGCCGGATGTGGAATCATGAGGCCTTGAATTCATTACTTTGGGGAATCGAGAGTCGGGACCATCATCAAATATACCGACGTACCACGTCAAATAGGTGTGTGTTGACCTATTAAAAGAATCCAATTTCGCCATTGCCACCACAGGCTAACGTCACAAATGAGAATAACATCCCCCTCATTGGATGGGTGCCATGGGTCTTTACAAGTGGCTACCGACACGTCCACAGTGGCCGGCGTCAGCTTTGAAGTTGCTCATTAACCTCGGCCCGCCTGCCTGGATGATAAGGACTTTAGGGCATCCCTGTCACAGATCACGTTTTGGGAAAATGATTGGCTGGCCAACTTACGGTTCAACATTAATTCGTAAAAAAGATTTACTCACTTTCCATTTCCATTTCTTCTTTGTACTTTTACCAAAGTACAAAGAAGAAATGAATTTCGCAGCAAAGAAAGTTGGAAAACGTCCCTAACATGCTTATTAAATGTTTTCTTTCGAGTTGTCTCCGTGTTTTAGAATAGTAGAGGAAGCTTTGGTTGGTTTTTTTTATTTCCACGGACTGAGTTTTGTTGTGTCCCAAACTCTGTTTTCTACAAGAACGAAGTAAGTTGTTTTTTTTTTTCAAAAAAAAAAATTGAAAAATATACATCTATTAATTAAAAAAATATAGTACAATGTTAGTCATAAAAAATAATGAGTGAAAAAGTCACATCCCAAAAGTCAAGCCACCTCAAGCTAAACAAGTCTTGAGAGTTGAAAAAATAAAAACAAGAGAATAACATAGATCAAATACATTTCGGAGTTCCAGATTCAACAATCTCAAAGCATCCTTTTTTACCCTTATTCTTTTTAACTTAAGTCCATAACTTTGTAGAAGGTGCAAAAAGAATAACAACGCCACCCAGTTGCAATTGGGTTTCAACTGGGGCTTGATCCTTATATGACTCAGAAGTATCAAATTCATATGATCTCTTGATTCCTCCACCTAAAACAATATCTTATGCAGATGTCTCTTCCATAGCTTCTATTCTGGAAATTTTTGTTAGTCCATCTGTAGATTTTTCCTTGGCTTCTTCTTTTGAAGGAGGATGCTCATACGATTGCCAGCTTTTAGATTTAATCGACTAATCCATTTTTTCTTCAGTCTATTTTTGTGAGGGCACGTGCTTTGGAGATGGCTAGTTTGATGGAAAGAATGGCATCTAAATGCAATGTTTTCATAATCCAAAGCTTGGATCCATAAGGAAAGGTCATGTTTTAACTGCATTCTATTTGGCAGATCTTTGCTAAGATTCACCTCCACACAAATGTGAGTGTAGGTGAAGAGTACTTACTGAAATCTATCAAAATCTATCTTGATGAATCTTTCCAAATAATTTCTAATATCTTCACACATCGAAGGGTGCCAAAAGGAAAGAGGAAGATTTCGGAGCTAAACCCAAACCAACAATTTGAACACTACCATAGTAGCAAGATCAAAACCTAAAACCCAAGGGGTCATGAAGAGCTCAACTCTACCCCAAAACCATGGGTCATAAATACTTTTTGAACAAATTTAAGGGACAAAAACTAAACTATAAAGAAACCCTTCAAGCATAAATAGATTCCTAGGTAGAATAGACACACTGATGCAAATCATCTGATCGAGACCAAAATCCATTAAATCTACAAATAATAACATATTATTGAAATTCTAAAATTAAGGCATATACCTCTAGGAGAGATATTTCTACTATTGGCATCTCATCTAGTCATTACATGATATATGGACTTGGGGAAGCTATGGGGGAAGCCGAAGCAGGGGGAGTCTTGAAACAAGTAGCATTCTTGACATAAATAGATCCAAAAACCTATTTTGAACTAGATCCAAAATGAAGCTTTGATGCCATAATACTATTAGTAGAGGAGGATCCTAACTGTAAGGAGAGGGTAGTCATAGTTGCTATGGCAGGGCTATTGCTGACCTGTAGGTTTGCCACCATCCTCTGCACTGTTCCTTGCAACTAGGGTTTCTACTCTATTCCTTATGTCCGTCCATCTCCCAATCAATCTCACAATCAAGAACTATTCCATTAAATTTATGAAATATTTACTACAAATTTAATTTTAAAAATTATTATTTTATTAAAAAATTAAAATTAGTAAATAAAAATAAAAATAATTCAATAAAGAATAAGCGTGATGTCTAAGATACAAAGTCATGTAGATTTTATTTAGGGTTTGTGTGGCTAGTGTGAATTAACTAACTCTATAATACTTAGACCATATGATATAGGAACAAAAATGTGGATAACATAATTTGCAAAACATAAAAAATTGAACTTATGCATAAAAAATGCTCCATGATAAAATACTAGATGTGATGTGTGCCCTTTTTCCTTCCAAATAAATTATATCACTTGTCTATATATGCAATATTTATTTAAATTTTGACATTATTTGTACACATATCAACCTTACAACAAATAAAAATAAGAAGAGAAGAAAGTGATGAATAAACCCAATTAATTTCGAAGAGGGCAAAAAAATAGACCATGACTGTATCTATAGTCCTAAAAAATGTTAAAAGTGTATAATAGTCCTAACACATGACTACATAATGATAAATTGAGACAAGGAGAAAACCCTACAAACATAAAAAAAGTTTCCAACCATAAAAAATAAATTGAAACATGATAATAAAAACATATTTGGACCAATCACTCTCACACACACACACACACACGAATATGAATATGAATATAAACAATGATAAATAACTCCAAAGAAACATTTTTGAGTTTCTACACTTCTAGGTGTCAACTACTTCTATATGTAATATATTTTGTATTGTAGTTTATTATTTTCCAAGGGTTTCTTTTTATATACTACACAAAATTTTAATTTTCAAAATTTGAGCTTATTTTACATATAAGGTTAAAAAATACATAATATATATAGATGAATCAAGAAGGCCTTGAAAATCAATGTAAAATACTAATTCAATTTATTTTCATTATTAGTAATTTGAATACATTATATGATAAAGATGGAAAAAAATATATTTGTTATGGAAATTATGGAATGTGATTCGAAATATTGAAAAATATATCTTACACATTATTTTATAAAATTTTCTCTCAAAACATCATATTTCTAAACAAAATTAAATTAAATTTAATTTAAGCAAGAGGCTCATTCCATAGAGTTAATGTGTTCCTCATCCCCATTCTCATTAAAGATTTCAAAGTTCAAATCTCATGTTAATTCTCTATAGAAGGGAATATACTATTCATAGTTTTATTTAAAAATGTAAAAAAATTAAAAATTAATATAATTAAATAAAATTTAAATAACATTTCACATTTTCAAAATAAATTTTAATTTAAATTATTGTTGAATTTAAAATTATGATTATAAGCTTTAATATATTTTTAACTAATTTGGTTTATAAGACATTACAAAATTTTATTTGAATATACAATATGATTTTATATTTAATTTTACTACACAATATATCATCATAATTATTAATTTTGTTACAATAACAATAACAATAACAATAATAATAACAATAACAATAACAATAACAATAACAATAATAATAATAGGCATTCACTATCAATTTAGAACCCAAAATTATTCTCATTTAATAGAATTAATTAAGTAGCTCTTATTTTATCATCATCATCATCATCATCATCATCATCATCATCATCATAATCATCATCATTTAAATTAGAATATAATTACAACTTTACAGTTAATAGAGAGAAAGAGTCTATAGGGCACTAAAATATAAAATAGAATATGATAAGTTTTATAGTGAGGTTTAGATTGACTAAAATGCAATTATTGAAGTTCCACCCAATTCCAACAAAATATTTTTGACTAACTGAACTCTGTACATATGGAGTTTGATTCAAATGTGAATGAATATATATTTCAGGGTCTGATAATGAAAATGGATGAAGGAAATATCGTCAATCACACAAATTCAATGGCCTCCAAACCCCCAAAAGCCATGTGAGAGATGGAATTAACCTATTTATGGGTGGATAATCCTAATGTAAAACCTAGATATCTTATGGGTTGGCCAGGAATTACTATATCCCTTATAAATGTGTATGTCATAGAAAGATTAATTTATATGGCCTTCTCCACATTGTTTCCAAATGGAAGATGATTGGTTAGAACTGAGAATGAAATGAGTGTATCTACATGAATTTGTTATACATTTGATTTGATACAAGGATCACCATTTTGGATGACACCTGTGATTCAGATAATACATGATGAACATGATTATGCGACATTATGAAAAAAATCCATTTGTAGTGTTTGTGAAAAAGAGTCTACAAGACATGTCAATAACCATCAATGAATTAAGTGAGCATATGGACAATGTGCCCCACTCTCATCTCGCTAATCGTTTGATGCATTTTGGTACCATATTGAGGGGTACAAGGTCTTATTGGGCAAAAAGTCATGAAAAATTAAGTGACATGTTACATTAAATTGGAACATCGATAATTTTATTCACATTGAGTGCAAATGATATGTATTTGTTTCTATTCAATATTTTCCTTGTTTCTTAGTGTGAAAAGAAAGAAATTGGTTAAGGGGTATATAGAAGAATACCTATTGAATGTGCATTCACTGAAGTCTATACTGAGAACTCTTTTTGGCTAGAGAAGAATACATGTAAATTAAAATACATTAAAATATAACTTGTTTGTTAGATAAGTAGTTGGTTGTATTTCCTAGCGTGAGATAGATCCTAAAAGCAAAAGATTTCTATGAGGTTGTCAATCCACCTACTTTAAACACTCAAGTTTATGAATAAAAAAGAAATGATTTGCATTAAATAACAATAAACTAAAATTAAATACAAAAATATGACAGCAAATGAATAAGACTAATATAACAAAATTAAATACTTTGCTTAAGAAGATGGCTTAAAATAAATCAACTAATGCTAAAAATTGGTTAAGTCAAAATGGTGGTTTTGGTTTGGTAATTTGACAAGGGTCAAAAGATAGTCTGGTTGGGAGTTGTTAAATGGAAAAAGTGGTAAAATGATATAGCGGTACATGGTTGAGAAGGTAAGTAGTCAAGATGGCAAAACGGGGTAAATGGACAAAATGGAAAAAAATGGAAAAATGACAAAAGGGTGAATGGGTAAATATGACAAGGTGGCAAAAGGGTGAATGGGTAAATGGATAAGGGCAGAAAATGGGTAAGAGGATAAAGAAATTAAATAACTATATAAACAACTAAGTAAGATATCTAGAAAATTAAACTAAATTAAAATGTTACACTTTTAGTTGTTGAAGCTTTGTTGATGTGGTTGAAGATGTTGATGATGTTGACTTGCCAATTTAGTAGAGTTTCAGGGCTTTGAATTCTTTTCCTCCAAAGTGGATGACCTTCTTTACAAAGACACAACCTACAACATGAATGCTTCAACCAAAACTAACTTCCCCATGGGTGACAAAGAAGGGGGTGCTTATAGCATTTGTTATCAAAAAATATGCTAAAGAAGTGGAATAGTGAAGTATGGCATCATTTTTCAAGTGGGCTCATAAATTTTAAAGGGAATAAGGCTGGTGGGATTTCCACATTATTGGTTTGTCTCCCACCTTGCACATGAGTCCAATTTTGAGTGGAAATCAAGCACATGGACCCAAATGAGGCCAAAGGACTTTCCACCAAGCTAATTTGTCTTTTGGCTAAATCCCCCATGATTTTTGACACCATTCTCCATGTGGGTGCATGGGTGAATCAAATGATAAGGGTAGTGGGATTCCCACTTTGTTGGTTTGTCTTCCACCTTGCACATGAGTCCAATTTTCAGTGAAAATCATGCACATGGACCCAAATGAAGTCAAAGGACTTTACACCAAGATTATTTGTCTTTTGGCTAAATGATCCATGAATTTTGACACTATGCTCCATGTGGGTGCATGGGTGAATAAAATGATAAGGGTAATGAGATTCTCACTTTGTTGGTTTGTCTCCTACCTTGCACATGAATCTAATTTTGAGTGGAAATCATGCACATGGACCCAAATGAGGCCAAAGGAATTTCCAACAAACTAATTTGTCCTTTGGATAAGTGCTCCATAAATTTTGGCACCACCTTTATGCATGAAGACAAAAACACATGTTGAATGATGGCCCCATAGGGAAAAATGCACCATACTTCAAAAGAGGGGCCTTTTGGTGCTTAATGATGTCATTAGGTACCTTAGAGGAGGGTCCTAAGTGGGTTATGATGTTCCACTTCAAGAAACCTCACTTCTAAGCCATGTCACTTGCCTTATCACCATCCATATCACCTTCCATGTCACTTTCCATGTCACTTGCCATGTCACATGCCATGTCACCTACCATGCCATCATGAATAGTGATAGTGGGCCCCATAATGAATAGTAATATGTGAATAGTGATTTGTTTAGGTTAAGAAGGGTTGGTTAACGGTTAAAAAAGTTTGGGGGTTTTTAGGGGGTCCTGAGGAATTCAAACATCAAAAACTGTAAGTGTGCAATTTTTTAGTGTCTACATTTTGCCTATTTTTATTATATAGCTTTGAATTAACAAGATGAAAAATAAAAATAGATCACTTGGTCAAAGGTCAAGATGTCCTGAGTATGGGAGGAGGTGTTCCCCCTCAAACTAGGAGTTGATGAGGAAAAACAAAATCAAGTACAAGTTTGATAAGAGGTTGGTGCAAAAAAGAAAGGTTGGGAATTTGAAATGCAAACATGCACACAAAATGTAACTAAGTGTGATAGTCAAAATCACACATATATGAAAATTTCCAATGTTGGTAAATTAAGGGTCAAATTCTAAGAGGCAAGTGGCCAATGTACCACATGACCGCAACTATGGTTGGGCACACTTGTTAGTCTCTTAGACAAGATCAGTGTTTTTTTAGGTATTCAAATTTGGAAGTTCTCCTTTTTAAAACATAGATGGTCTAGTTTTGCACTAGGTGGTGCAAATTCAAATTTTCAACATGGAAAGATTAGTCAATGCGGTCAAAAGGACCAAGACAAGGTTATCACAAAAATATACAATAATTTGGGTTAAAATGGCTAATGTCAAGTTGGAAAAAGGTGAATGAGTGGGGATGGGTTGGTAGGGGGTGGTTGAGCTGACTCCAAATGCACTAGGCTAAATATATGCTACCTAAATAGTTCTATGGACAAAATATCCAAAAGAACTTTAGGTCCAATGTAGTTCTTTAGTGGAGTTCAAATGGGTTACCCCAATGTGATATACCACATGGTTAGGTTTGGGTTGATAGTTTGGTAATGGTGAAGTGTCGTGGTGTTGATTGGTAAATAGTAACCATAATTATCCCACATGCATGAGGAGGAGAAAATATGAATGGGCAAGGTAGATTAAATAAGTGGGTAATAAAAGGCTAAGCACCACAAATGTCCTAAGATAGAGCTAAGCCAAAGAAGATGTGCCTTTGTGAGGAGGTTACACCTTATAAAATTGTGTGAGAGTATAAGCATAGTGATAATACTTATCACTACAAGCCAAGTTTTAGGAGATGGGTTTCTATTAGGATCTACATAGTCTATTTGGTAAAAGGTCGTTATTGCTATGAGATATGTTTTATGGGTAGTAGTAAAGTGACTATTTACAAAGAATTTATTTGATGGATAAGTAGATTCTATGAGGTATAAAATTGGTAGTGTGGTGAGGGATAGAGGATAGACCTTGCCTTACTCAAGAGCTACATGGGTGGGCTAAATAGAAGGTATCGATGTCTACATCCTCTATCCCAGTACCTCAGAGCCAATGACTTTGGGTTTGACTCAAAATAGGCATTACCAACAGGGAGCTACATGGTCTAGGATATTGGTTATATAGTCAAATAAGAAGTTCATTCACCTATGATGGATGATTTATTAGGTGTTACTAAATAAATGACTATTGTGTTTGAAAAGCATAAGTTTGGGATATGGAAAAGTGGGATCATAGCGGCAAGTGTTTGGAAGCTATCACCACTAGTAATAGAGACAATTTTGAAGGTGTGACCATTACAATGGCCCATGGTTGGAAGCCAATTTACATCAACCAGGGCAAAGGTGACAATGAGACAAATGATCACCAGGCCCACAAGGATCGCATGATGACAAAGCAAGTAAAGACATCATATGTGGATCAGATGATAAGGGAAACAAAAAGACATCATGATAATGCATTATGACTTTATCGAGATGACCAATTGGATTGAGGGCTACATGTCCACACAAAAAGGTAAGTAGACATGACCATTTCAAGTAGGAAGACTATTCAATGGAATCAATAGCATCATAGGACCCTTCTCGTCAACAAAATGGATAATCATGTTGGCAAGTAAGAATGGTTAGGTATTCTATTTATTATGATTGTAATAAGGATGAATGTATATCATGAACTTATTTGGTTTTGTAGGTTACATATAGTGTAGAATAACTACACAATGTTGAAGATGACAAAAAATGGGAATAATGGTAGAGATAATCAACACCTCCCATGCCCTAAAATAATCAATATGGTAAGTGTGTGTATCTATCAAATACTTTAACATGTAATGGCGATAATGAAATTATTGTTAAACCACCAACAAGAGGAAAGGCACCCACTATAGACACTAGAAAATAACACACTTATAAATTTTGATGGTTGAATACCTTAGAACACCCTAAAGACCCCCTAAAACCTCCTTAACCCTTAACCAAACCCTCTTAACCTAATAAAATCACTATTCCCCTATTCACATAGTACTAGTACTATTTGAAAACACTATTCAAAAGTACTATTCACTACCACTACTCACTATGGGACCCACTGTCACTATTCATGATGACATGGCAAGTGACATGGCATGTGACATGGAAGGTGATATGATGAGTGACATGGCTTGAAAGTGAGGTGGTTTGGGGTGGGACATCATACCCGACCTGGGACCCACCTCTAAGGTACTTAATGACATCATTAAGCACTAGAGAGCCTCTCCTTCAAAGTATGACACAATTTTATCCATGGGACCATCATTTAACATGTGTTTTTGTCCTCATGCATGGAGAATGATGCTAGAATTCATGGGGCACTTAGCCAAAAGATAGAAGTGAGTGGTGGAAGGTATTTTAGACCCATATGAGCCCATGTACATGATTCCCTCTCCATTTTGAACTCTTTAACAAGTTGGGAGACAAACCAACCAAGTGGGAGACCTATTTGTTAAGTGGGAATCTCACCCCTTTGTCTTTCATGACCACTCATGCACCCACATGGAGAATGGTGCCAAAATTCATGGGGCACTTAGCCAAAAGACAAATTAGCTTGGTGAAAAGTACTTTGGCCTCATTTGAGCCCATATGCATGATTCCCACTCCAAATTGGATTCATGTGCGAGGTGGGAGACAAACCAACAAGGTGGAAATCCCACCATCCTTATCCCATTTGTCATTTATGACCCCACTTGAAAATTAGTGCCATACTTCTACTATTCCCTCTTTTGGCATAATTCTTCACAACAAATGCTATAAATACCCCCTTCTTTGGTGTTAGAAGGTTTCATCTTGAAAGTTAGTTAATCATAAAGGAGGTCATTCATATTCTAGGAGAAGAGCATCAAGTAGCCAGAATCTGCCAAAATTGCATCAAGCTCCATCAACAACAACATCTTCATCAACCATCAAGGTAACATTTGTTTGCTTTCTTGTATTTCAATTCTTTCATTTCTTGGCCTTCTTCTTTCCTTGACCTCAAACCTTTAGCCCCTTAATCTCTTATATTTTAATCCCTTTATCTCCATATCCTCTTATCCATTTATGTTTTTTTCCATTCACCCTTTACCTCCTTGTTCCATCTTGATCATTTACCTCTTTGCCTTTCTATCTTCCTACCACCTTGACCATTTACCCTTTTGCCTCTTTCTGATCTTGACCTCTTGACCTCATAATCCATTTTACCATTTATCCTCCCTTTCTTGACTATCATTTACCCATTTAAACATTTACCAAGTCAACCAAAACAAAAATCATCATTTTACCTTAGCCAATTTTCTGCATTAGTTGATTTATCTAGTCATTATTTTAGCAAGGCATGTAACTTCTTTTTTTTATTTTTAGTTATTTGTTGTTAATTACTATTTTTCATTTCAGGTTTTTATTATTTTATAAAAAATCCTTTAACTTTTATTTATCAATTTAAGTGTTTAAAATAGGTGGATTGACAACCTCCTAGAAAGCTTTCACTTCTAGGATCTAGCTCACGCTAGGCAATCCACCTTTTTACTTGTATAACAAATAAGTTTTGTGGTTTTTTTTTTCTTATTTTCAAGTCATCCTTCCAAGCCAAAGTTTCTCTCTTCACAATCACTTAGATCTAATGCATGTACATTATAACAGGTTTTTATACACACCCTTCCTCACTAGTTTCTTTCTTTCCAATTTAAGAAAAGCAAAAAAATAGATAGAAACATTTTGGCACACCCGATGGGACCCTTGAGTCTTCTTGGGTTCATTAGTTGTTTTAGGAAATTTAGAACTGCATTAGTGAAAATTTCATATAGTTACATTGATAAAAATTTAATTAGTTTAATTATATACATACTAAGTGTTTTTTCTTGCATTTTAGTTGCATTTTTTTAAAAAGAGTTAAATCTTATTTTCTTGCATTTATAAAAGGGAAAATCACAAATCAATCATACTAATATTATAACTTGCATTATCATCTTGCATTTAGGTTTCATTTAGTTTGTATTCATTAAAATAAATCAAAAAATTTCCTTGGGGATTAAATTAACTTGCATACATAGTTTGTTTGCTTGTTTAATTAGCTCATCTAGTTTAATTTAAGAAAATTAAATTAACCATATTAAAAAAATATTACATAAACCAAACCACTTGCACTAAAACAAACATCAAACACACTTGAGACAAGGACTGACCAGGATTTCATCACCTAGTGGATCACCTTACCCTTTTCTGATTATCATACTTGGATTTAATCATTGAGGGGATAACCAAATCAGGTCTCTAGTTGAGTATAAACTCTAGATAAATAAAGGATAAGCACCAACAATGACTATGGGATTGTGGTGTGAGAGGAACAAGACCCAATTATTAAGTTGCACACCTGATCCAATACAAACTTCCTTTTGATCACCTAAACACAACTTGAAAACACACATAGATTGATTTCTAAGACCTATTCAAAAAGCCAATTTATTCTTCACACTTTTCTAAGGCATAAGCCAAAAGAGAGATTAAAAATAAGCCTATGACATAATGCACTCTTAGCGAATACATTGTTTGCCTTGAGTATTTTTTTAACTACTCTTTTTTGTTAAGGTGTTATAACTTATTTCCCATTTTATCATATGGTTCTTACTCGCCAATAGAAAATGGACCTTGAGGAACAAAACTCACCACCAATTCAACCAACCTCTTCCACCTCGTCACCCATGGAACACGTTTCTAAACGCATAGACTCCCCTCAGTCTCTGGAAAGTCTTGTTCGAGTAATTTCAAGAGATGCAAATTTTATCACTTTCCTAAACAACAATCCCATAGCCTTACAACATTAACTTAGAACTATGTCTCACCAAATCTTGGTTTTGACCCTACCTATAGATCTGCCTTATGGTATGCCTCTCCACCTCATGGGGGGACCTCCACTTCCATGGGTACTACTCGAACTTTAATTACCCAATCCCTATCATAGACCAACAATCCCATTGAGGCTACCACCTAAAATCAACCAACCCAAACTACCACTACCCTTATACCACCTATCAATCTATCCTCCATAATAGGAGTACCTACCTCTAACACTACCCATCTCCCTCTAGTTACCTATAACCCATCAAACACTACTTTGCTTCAAATCCTTGTGGTGTTCATACCCTCCATGTTACCACCAACTAGTACAAAGGTCACTACCCTTCCATCGGCCACTAACCCAACTACCATTCTTACTCAACAAGTGACCTTTAGTTATCTCCATAATCCACAAGGGCATATGCCTTATACCCAACCACTCAACCCTACCCAACTGTTGACATCTACATACTAATATATCCCTTTTACCCAACCATTGGCATCCACATACCAATATGTGGCAACCTCTCAACCTTCCACCCACTATCAACATGTTTCTCAACCACTACCACAATATGCATCCTACAACCTTTTGAGTGCTCAACCCCAAATAGACTTCATGAAAATGATCATGGACAAGATTACTGCCCTTGATTCATCAATCTCTAGAGCCCATACTCTCTTATCCTATGATCAAATTTACAATGAGCCTATTCACCCTTCGGTCCCTATCAAACCTTATCTGCCTAAGTGGGAGCTTTCAAAACTTATCAATTTTAATAGTAAAGAAGACCCTCAATAAAATTTAAGAGTGTTTAGGCATTCATGCTACTTGATTGTCCATGAATGCTTTTCTCCTCCATACCTTTCCTATGTCATTATCCAGACTAGCATTAGATTGGTATAGTGCCATACCCAAACATTCCATCTTCTCCTTCAACCAACTATCCCAAAACTTTTTGGATCACTTTTCGATCAATATATCCAAGAAAGTTTTCATTGCCAACCTCTACTCCATCTGGCTATTGGAGGATGAGTATATCGCTAATTTTTTGGCTCATTGAAGGAACCTAACTAACCAATTTTCTTTTTCCTTACCTCAAATCAAACTTATAGAGCTCTTTGCTTGGGCATGTGCCAAGCATATCTCATCTGCATTATGTTTCCAAATCTTTCAGACTTTTTTGAATCTTTTACCATGGCTCACAAACTAGAGAACAGAGTCATTGATGAAATAAAGTTAAAGTTGAAGAACAAGAACTCAACTTAAAATCCCAATGAGACCTCTTCTTCCAAACCAAACCACCAAACCAATCCCAACACCAAAAACAAATCAACCACCAATGCTATTTGCATCAAAGCAGCACCTCCACCATCTACCAACCAACAAAACCTAAGGAACCAAACCTCTAACTCCTCTAATTCTTCAAACTAAAACCCAAGGAACCAAAATTGGAGAAACCCGAAGAAATTAACTCCATTTGGGGAACCTTATGCTTCTATTTTGCAAAAGTTATTAAAAGCTAATATCATCCAAATTCCACCAATTAAACCACCCCAAAATTTTGATGTTTTTTTCCTCGTGCTAGGTTTGTATAATGAAAATGACCATTGTGCATTTTAACAAGTCATAAGACATGATATCAATAGGTGTAATACCTTCAAATACCTTGTCTAGTTCCTCATTGATAAGGGGGAGCTTAGATTAGACAACCCCAATGCACCATCTAGTCAAGCCCTTGACATATTTAAGCAAACTTTTTCAAACCATGCTCCCACCAAGAATGAGAGTAAAAATGTTGAATGTTCTCCTGAAACCCATACCATTAATATGGTTCTTGACACAATCGTTGATAAAGAACCCATTCACCAATCTACCAATCCTCCTCCACTCATTAAAATAGTATATTTACCTTCTACCTTTTTGGACATCCAAACAGAGGAAGTAGCCATATCCACACCTTTGATAGAGGATACCACACCTAGCTCCCCTATTATAGAACCATTCATTCCATCTTTGAAAGCTATCTCATAAGAAAAGATAACTTCACCCACCAAACCTCTAATTTCATAACCTTCCATCAAAAACTAAGACAAAGGTAAGGGAACCAAACCAAAACCTCTAACCCCTTCTTTAGCAGACTAAGTTAGACCTTCTAAACCAACCAAAACCTCCACGCAACCAACCAAAACCCCCTCCAAATTAATTGACCCTCAAAAAACCATCAAGACAACTAAAGTAACCAAAACCAACAGCCAAAACAACCAAAGAGGTACAACAACCCAAAGTCCTAAAGCCTCAAATTTTACCTCCTCAACCTTGCCCTCCATTTTGGGTCCTCATCCCTCTACCTTGAGCATGAAATCCATTATTTTTAGCAAAACCCCATCACCTTTGTTGGTTACACCTTCACACTTACTTCCTAATGCACCTCTTTTTACTACACCAATACTACCTAAGTTACCTACCTTGCCATCCTCCACCTCTATCTCATCAACCAATTATACCACCTCACCTAAGACACCTATCACCAAACCTACTTTGAAACAACCTTCTACTTCAACACCCAAAGTAAAAACTGCTAAACCTTCATGACCCTTAATCAAGTCTTACCTAACCATTCTCTAATGGTTATTGCAAACCTCTTCATTGAGATTACCACCCATCAAACCCTTTAACCCTTCATGTCCCAAACCATCATGGTTCAATAAAAATTTGATTTGTTTATATCATAAGACACTTGACCATGATATGGTGAATTCCAAAGCTCTCCAAACTCTCATCCACCACTTTTATAAGGAGGATGATCTATTAATAGATGAACTTCTTATGTCACCCATACCAACCCAAATAATAGCCATACCTACCCAATGCTTACCCACTCCTCCACTCTCACCTAAGAATGAAGATGAGTCTAACCACTCTACTACCTCACCCTCTTTTTCTATCCACACTATCAACGTGGTCACTAGATCACAACAAAGGGATAAAGGGAAGACTAAGGTGTTCATTCATTGGACTTACCCCTCTTCAAACTCCCAAGAAAGACACACCCAACCACCTCCATATTCAAGAAAAGCCAAAGTGTCTATCTTAGGTTTCCTCCATTATAAACCTTCATACCCCAACCCATATGCAATATCTATCCAGAAAGTTATCCTTAAGCATCTTCAATAATCCCTGGCAAAAAAGAGTTTATATGAGTTGATTTCTACTTCTCCCCATCACCACCAAGCACCAATATAGGCCTTGAAATCCATAAAGGTCCAACTTAATCATCCTCAACCTCTAGCTGCATTTATTGGTGCCCTCTAAACTTCTAACCTTATCACCTTTAAGAATTTAGAAATACCTTCCATCTACCTCGAGGACCTAGATCCCCCACTCTTTATTACCACTTACATTAACCAAACCCATGTCAAAAGGGTGATGATTTATGAGGGAAATAACATTAACATCATATCCTCCTATGCTTATGTCCAACTTAGCTTACTAGATAATATCATGCCAAAATCCATAGCAGTCCTCTGATCTTTTAATGACACTATGGCCACTACCTTAGGAACCATCATCCTTCATATCTCTATGGGACCCCACACACTCCCTAAACTCTTCTATATGGTGGAAGAATAATTTTAATACAGCATCTTATTGGGACAACCTTGGATTTACTTCATGGAATGTGTTCCCTCTACCCTTCATCGATGCATTAATTTTGAGCACGAGGGCCATGTCATCAATTTCTAAGTAAACACAAATCCTTTCTCAATATGCAACATGAACTATCACCCTAACAATGTCCTCATATACCCATATGATGCACCTTCAATAGTTACACCCCAACTACCAATCATCAATGAAATGTCAACTAGCTCATCCATCCCTTTTTCATATATCCCCATAGAGGACCCCTTGAGATCTATGTTCCAAAAATTCTCGTTAGGGGAGTACCACCTTTTATCATTGGATACTCTCCCTACTCAAAAATATGGGAACCTCAAACATGACCCTTCCTATTGCCCTAACATTAGAACCATCATCTCTTTCATTCCCCTCAACCATCAAACTTCATCTATGAAGGATTTGATCAGCCACTTCTTGATCCCATTACTACCTCTTCCATCTGACCATGCACCTCTAACTTTTCCTACCATGACAAGACAACATTCACTAAATTATACCTTCATAGGTGTACGTAGAAGCGATTTGGTTTGGGTTGATATGAACAAGGACGTCATGAGTTACCTTTGATCAAAACCCAAAAACCTCATGAGTCATTTGGCCGTAGGTTTGTACCCACTGAAGAACCCACCAATTCACCCAAACCTATTGACACCATCAAGGAAGACATCCCCTCCTCACCAACCCAACCTACTTTGAAGTCTAAGGGTTTTGATATCATTCCTCCTAAATTTTTGTATCAACACTTTTAGTTTAGGCCCCCTGACCTATCAAAAATATGTCCAAATTCAAACCCTTCCTTTCATCCATGCTAAAATAATAAAGATTTTCCTAACATCAATACCATCCAACATCAAGATGATGATTCTATTCTCACCTACCTTAGTACCCCAAATTATTCAATCCATAAATGTCTTCCTCCTGAATCCACTATAGATATCAACTTAGGCATTATGGAAAACCCTCGTGTTGTAAAATTAGGCCTATCAATGAATGCTGAAGAACTATGAGACTTCTCCTCTTTCCTCCAAGACCGCAACATAACATAGTCACCATATGTCTGGGATTGACCCCACTATTGCTACCCATAACATAGTCACTCATTATGATACCAAGCCTATTAAAAAAAACTTTGATGCATGCATCATCA
This sequence comes from Torreya grandis, assembly GCA_037957365.1. NCBI lineage: Eukaryota > Viridiplantae > Streptophyta > Pinopsida > Cupressales > Taxaceae > Torreya > Torreya grandis. The sequence goes on from JARHVA010002126.1 coordinate 946,169, forward strand.
CATAGCCGTTCTCATTAAGGAAGAGCTTCAGTGTCTCCTATCTGCAAACTTCATTTAACTCATTGACTACCCCTAATCGGTATTGAATATTATACCCATCACCGAATCCACTAGGGGTCTATGCATTTGTGTGGACTTTCATGACCTTAACCTCACCTACCCCAAGGATGACTTTCCTCTACCTACTATTGACCATCTTGTTGATTTTATAGCCAACCACGAGATGTTATCTCTCATGAATAGGTTTTTGGGTTACAATCAGATCTTAATTACTTTTGAAGATCAACATAAAACCACCTTTACCACTCCTTGGGGAACTTTTTTCTACAAATTCATGCCTTTCAATTTAAAGAACATAAGTGCAAATTACCAATAAGCCCTAACCTACATCTTCCATGACCTCATCCACACCATCATAGATGACTATGTCGATGACCTCTTGGGAAAATCCAACAAATATTGTTAAGATCAACTAAAAATTCTCAACATTATCTTCAAAAGCCTAATCCATTTCCATGTCAAACTCAACCACAAAATCTATTTTTGGGGTCCTTTTAGGGAAGCTTCTTGTATTTATCATCTCCCTTCAAGGAATCAAAGTAGACCCTACCAAGGTCAAGGAAATCTTGGAGATGCCTCCTGCTAACAACCTTAAGCAACTCTGTTGCCTACAAGGAAAGCTTCAATCCATTTGCCATTTCATTTCCCAACTTTCAGACTGGTGCCAACCTTTCCATCACCTTCTAAAGAAGGATGTCTCTTTCAAATGGAATGATGATTGTCAAAAGGCCTTTCAATTTCTCAAATAAAACCTTTTGTCACCACCTATCCTCATGCCTCCTTGGGATGACCACCCCTTTCACCTATATATCTCAGTCATCGACCATTCCCTAGGGGCCATATTAGCTCACCAAGATGAACAACACAAAGAACAAGTTATATACTACATTAGTCACATGCTTGTAGAATACAAACCTTGGTATACCCATATCAAGAAAATATACTTAGCCTTGATTTCCATGGCCACCAAACTCTGCTACTATCTTACTAACCATAAAACCTATGTCATAACCAACACCCACTCAAGTACATGCATTCCAAGCCATACCAAAACTAGTGTATGGCCAAGTGGCGTATGCTTTTAGCAAAATTTGATCTTGAATTCCTTTAACCAAATTTAATTAAAGGGAAATTCATTGCTGACCAATTAGTCAAAGCACCTTTGACAGATTACCAACCACTTCTAAAATTCCCTGATGAATCCATTGTTACTCTTTCCCAAGAGGACACAACCTACCAAATGACTATGTTATTCAATGGTTCAAAGTGCCAACAAGGTGGGGGTGCTTGAGTTATCCTCATTTATCTCGATGGCAAACCCCTTCCTCTTTCCTTCAAACTTGACTTTGAATGCACCAATAATATGGTTGAGTATGAAGCCCTTATCATAGCTCTAGCTTTGGGAATTAAGACCATTAATGTCTTTGGTGATTCTTAGCTCATGGTCAACCAAGTCAATGCCTCCGATCAATGTAAGTATGATGTCTTATATAAATACAAACTTTTAGTTGACAAACTCATAACATCATTCAAACATTACCTGGTCCAAGTTGTTCCCCTATCTACTAATAAATTCATAGATACAATGGCTTTCCTTGCTTCCTAAATCCCTTCTCAGCCTTCCAATTCCAAAATCTTTGTCACCATTCATAATTTTACTACACGCTCTTATAACCAATCTAACCTTTCTACCATTTTTAATGTGGAGAAATACCCGTCCAACATTTAGTATGACCAAATTTTTAACTACCTCAACCTAGGCATTGTTCCTTCCAACCTCTCTAAGAATACCTGAAGAATTTTTTTTCAAACTACCTCTCATTACACCATACTTAGGGGAATACTTTACAAACTTGGTTTCAATGACTTCCTTCTTTATTGCCTATGTAGCCATGAAGCTTCCCATTCCATCAAGGAAATACATGTTTGAGGGGGGCAATTTAACGGTTTAGCAGTCACTAAATGTATCCTTTGCCTTGGTTATTAAAGGCCCACCCTTAACCAAGATTGTTGTGATTATGTAAAAAAGTGTGTTAAATTTTAACAGCATGCTAATTTACATCACGTGCCAGCCAATAGCTTCCAAATATCTAAGGACTTTTGGCCTTTCTCGTAATGGGAGTTTGATCTCATTGGGGAAATCAACCCCCATTCTTTGCAACCACATAGCTCCTTCATCATAGCCACAAAATATATCACCAAGTGGGTGGAAGTTATCCCTCCGATCTCAACTAAAATAGAGAATATTATTGACTTTATCAACCATCATATTATCTTCTGCTTCGGTGTTCCTCATAATATCATTATGGATAATAGAAAATATTTCAATAACAAACAAATCTAAGTTCTATGTGATGCATTTGGCATCAACTTAATCTTTTCCTCACCTTACCATCCACAAGCAGATGGGCAAGTAGAATCTTCTAACAAAATTCTAACCAAAGTCATCAATGCTTTAAGATAGGATTGGTACTTGAACATCCCATTCACTTTATGGGCCTATCACACTAGAATTCGAACCTCTATGGGTGATACCCATTTCTCTCTAGTCTTTAGAGCAGAAGCAATCTTGCCTCTTGAAGTCCAAATTCCCTCTCTTTTCAAGATCTTATTTCTAAATAAGATTATCGTCAACACCATTTAGCTTAGCTTGAGATTCTTGATGAGCATCATTTAGTAGCCCTCACCCACCTCCATATCTATCAATAACATATCAAGCATGCTTATAACAAGCACCTAAAAGTGTGAGACTTCAATATCAGAGAGCTCATCCTCAAGGAAAACAAACATGGAGAAAAGTAAATTAGGTAAGTTTTCTTTCAATTGGCTTGGACCCTACATCATAACCCATAAGTATGGATCAAGAGCTTATCATTGATCCTCCCTCGAAGGCAAACCAAAACTTGAGCCTCTAAATGCTTCACATCTACATCCATTCTTATGTTAAAGAAGGATCAAGCTCATTTTTTGTCTAACTTAAGCCCATCCCTTGATTAATGAGATTTTCACCTCCAACTATCTTCCTCCTCTCCTTTTGAGGACAATTGATTACAACATAGAACCATGTGATTAATCATCATAGTCATAGCCTAATCCTAAATATGGGTACCATGGATCTACCCATAGCATGGTTCTCATGGATACTTTTCATCTCGAACAAGATGGAATCCCATGGTCATTATCTCTCAAACCACCTCTTTTCACCTATCATTTAACCCTCTTGTGTTAAAGTTTTTCCCTCGTAAAGTTAAACCTATGAACCTAATTATACTTTTCCATGTTTAAAAAAAATATCTAAAAATAATTTGAATACCAAAATATTATTTGGGTCAATATCTTAAGCATTGTAGACTACTCCCTTGAAGGACAGCTGCCCAAAAATGAAATAAAAATTAATTGCACTAAAGGTAGACTAATCCATCAAAGGACAACTATCAAAAGGCATCGAACAAAGCATCTAACTTAGACCACTCCCTTTAAGGATGGCTAAGTCAACTTTGTCAAAAATAGAGCAATTTATTGGAAGCTTCTAGCATCGTTCAACTTCCCATATACATCAATAAATTAAAATACCCACTATCACAATCAAAGCAAATTCTAAATAATCTTGAAAGCCACAATCGGCTTTTAAACAACGTAATAAGAGGGAAGCCATAGTCAACTTTCACATGTAGACTTCTTGCATTGATTAGTCTACATCTAGCATATGACATGGACTTGTCTATTACCATTCTTAGGTCACCTATAGAAGGGGCAAACTAACCCACATAAGGTTACCATACATATTACTCATTATCTTTTATACCACCTATTACCCATCTCCCCTACATATTATCTATAAATCAATGGATTTAGATCTTACTTGTTGCATTGTGATAAAAAAAACTCATTTTATCAACCAACGCATGTTAATGTGAAGCATTTGAAAGGCTTATGTTACTTAAACTAGTCCAACTTTAGGTTTGGTTTTGTCCTTTTCAACAAAGAGGTATTATACCTCATTTCTTGTTCTATCATCATTGAGTCATATATTAGATGTTGTCTCATGATTTTTCATCTACTATGATTATCTAACCTACTTATGTGCCACCAATATCATCCATCAAATCATCATAACCCTAACCATGAATAGTTTCACAACAACATTAATGTCAAAACCCCTCAAACCATCTTCAACACACACCCTTTCTCTATAAACCTTCAACAAAACTAAACCATGTGGTCCATCAAATTAGGGAAACCCATTTGACCACCATTCTCTAACCCTTGTTAAACTACATTAGCCTGATGTCCATGGACTATGTAGGCGTTTCTTAACTTCTAAGGGTAGTTCAGCCACTATAATTACCCTCCCCTTTTTCTTCTCATTAATTTCCATCACTAACAATGCCCTCTTGCTTAGGGCATCTTATGTTAGGGAATCTTTGGTTTCTCCTAGTATCCTTATAGTTTAAAATCATCTAATAATTCCTCTTTGTTTTTCCCCATTACTAGGAGAACTACATTGGCCTGAGGTTTTTTGAACTATGTAGATAGTGCTCAGTTACTAAGGTCAGCTCAACCACATCCTTTATTTGTCATTCTCACCTAATATCTTTCCTCCACTTCTCTACATATCTCTTCACCACCTCCCTCCATCTTGTCAATCTCTTTTAACCACTTTTACATCTTATCAATCTCTTTTAACACAAGGATTGATAGCTTTCCTCATTAGCCCCTCTTATCTCCCATAAATCCATAACCTACTCTGCTTTATTGACCTCCCCATCACCTTTCCTAGCGTATGCTTCCTAGCTCACTCCCACCCACTTTTCATGTATTTGTCCCTCTCTCCACTTCTTACCAACCGTGCCCTTTATCCCCTTTGACTTCTTCCACCATCATCAACCTTTCCCCTTGCCCTTGGCAACCTGTTATACCCTCTTCCTTAATCTCTTTTCTTCACCAGCTCCACATTGTCTTGTTCCCTTGCACAATGATGGACACTTTTCCATCCTCTTCTTTAATGCCACCTTCTTATTACCCTTCCACTGCTTCTAAACCACCTTCATTCCAATTATTAGTTCTTGTTTTTCTCTTTCCCATCTTTTCAATCTGGCATGCTTTTTATTTCTTCTGGCATCCTATTTTTTTCTTACATGTGCCACCACTCTCTATCTATTTGCCATTCTTCCCACCTTTTTCATTTTTTCCTCCACAACTAGCTTCTAATTGGGTCTTTATCCTTTAAGAAGCCTTCCATAATTTCCCTTTTCTTCTTATCAGTCCTATCCTTTTTCACTTTGCATCCCCCTCTTCCTCTTTCCATCTCAGTACTCACTTGTCTTTTGCATTTGTGTGAGTGTCTGTGCTTTATATACCTTCTTCAATTCTCCCTTTTCCTTCTTATCATCCCTGATCTTCATCCTATATTTTCATCTCATTCCCTTTCATTATAATCCCCTATTTATTCACCACCTCACCACTTTTTAGCTTGCATATCTCTTCTAATCACCCATTTAGCTTGTTAATCTCTTCTAACAAATTGATTAGCACATACCTTAGCTCTTCAGCTTCTTATCCACCCATCCATTATTTCCCGTCATTTTTCTTAACCCCTTTCCTATTTTCCATCCCATTCTCATCTCCAACGCCACCCTCTAATTTGCTTCATTATTCTTCTCCTTGCCTATCATCATCCATGCTTACTTGGTCATGTCTTCACCTGATTCTTCACTCTCCTGTCATCCTTTTTGTGTTCTCATTTCACTCCTTTTTCCTCCTATTTCATTTTCTTCTACGTATTTCCATGTTTTTAATTTTCATCCCCAAAATATTTTCTCTTTGGTCATTTTTTAGACTTATTTTCAAACCTTTCATGATCATCACCAAATTGTTTTCTCCTTGGTATTTTTGGTCTTTTTTTAGACTTATTGTAAATCCTTTATTTTCCCTTCTCACCTAATATATTTCCTCCACTTTTCTACCTATCTCTTCACAAGCTCCTTACCTTTAGCTTGTCTATCTCTATTAACACAAGGATTGATAGCGTTACTCATTAGACCCTCTTATCTTCTCTAAAGGCACCACCTACTCTACTTCATTGGCCTCCCCATCACCTTTCCTAGCGCATGCTTTGTAGATCGCTCCCCCACCCACTTTTCATGTTTTTTGTCCCTCTCTCCACTTCTTAACAACCATTCCCTTTATCCCCTTTGACTTCTTCCACCATCCTCATCCTTTCCCTTTGACCTTGGAAACCTATCATACCCTCTGTCTCACTCTCTTTTCTTGACCAATTCCACATCATCTTGTTCCCTTGCACACCAATGGACACTTTTCCCTCCTCTTCTTTGCTACCAGCTTCTTATTGCCCTTCCACTACTTCTAGACCACCTTCATTCCAATTATAAATTCTTGTTTTCCTCTTTTCCATATTTTCAATCTAGCATGCTTTTTATTTTCTCTATTTCTTCTAGTATCCCAATTTTTTATTATGTGTGTCACCACTCTCTGTCGATTTGCCACTCTCCCCACTTTTTCCATTTTTTTTGGCCATAACTAGCTTCTAACTAGGTCTTTATCCTTTGAGAAGCCTTCCATAATTGCCCTTTTCTTATTATCAGTCCTAGCCTTTTGCACTTTGCATCGCCCTTTTCCTCTTTCCATCTCATTATTCACTTGTCTTTTGCATCTGTGTGAGTTTCCATGCTTTATATCTATGCTTTAATTCTCCCTTTTCCTTCTTAGCATCCCTAATCTTCATCCTATATTTTCATCTCATTCCCTTTCATTATATTCCCATATTTCTTCACCACCTCACCACTTTTTGGCTTGTCAATCTCTTTTAACAAGTTGATTAGCACATACCTTATCTCTTCAACTTCTTATCCACCCATCCTTTACTTCACATCATTTTTCTTAACCCCTTTCCCATTTTCCATCCCATTCTCATCTCCAACACCACCCTCTGATTTGCTTTGGTGTTCCTCTCCTTGCCTATCATCATCCATGCTTACTTGGTCATGTCTTCACCTAATTTTTCACTCTCTTGTCATCCTTTTTATACCCTCATTTCACTATTTTTTCCTCCTATTTTCTTTCCTCCTGTGTATTTCCTTGTTTTTCATTTTCATCACCAAATTATTTTCTCCTTGGTCTTTTTTTAGACTTATTTTCAAACCTTTCATGATCATCAAAAAATTGTTTTCTCATTTGTCTTTTTGGTCTTTTTTTAGACTTATTGTCAATACTTTATTTTCCCTTCTCACCTAATATCTTTCCTCCACTTCTCTACCTATCTCTTCATGACCTCCCTCCCTTCAACTTGTCAATCTCTTTGAACCACTTTTCCAGCTTGTTGAACTCTTTTAACACAAGGATTGATAGCCTTCCTTATTAGACCCTCTCATCTCCTCTAGAGACACCACCTAATCTACTTCATTGACCTCCCCATCACCTTTCCTGTCACATGCTTTGTAGCTCACTTCCCCACCCACTTTTCATGTTTTTTGTCCCTCTATCCACTTATTACCAATTGTGCCCTTTGTCCCCTTTGAATTCTTCCACCATCCTCATCCTTTTCCATTGCCCTTGAAAACCTATCATACCCTCTTCCTCACTCTCTTTTCCTCACCAATTCCACATCATCCTATTCCCTTGCACACTGATGGACACTTTTACCCCCTCTTCTTTGCTACCACTTTCTTATTGCCCTTCCATTGCTTTTAAACCACCTTCATTCCAATTCTCAGATCTCATTTTCCTCTTTCTCATCTTTTCAATCTAGCATGCTTTTTATTTTATCTATTTCTTCTAGCATCCCAGTTTTTTCTTATGTGTGCCACCACTCTCTGTTAATTTTCCACTCTCCCCACCTTTTTTATTTTTTTCCTCCACAACCAACTTATAACTAGGTATTTATCCTTTGAGAAGCCTTCCATAATTGCCCTTTTCTTCTTATCAGTCCTAGCCTATTGCACTTTGCATCCCCATTTTCCTCTTTTTATCTCAGTACTCACTTGTATTTTGCATTTGTGTGAGTGTCTATGCTTTATATCACCGCTTCAATTCTCCCTTTTCCTTCTTATCATCCCTGATCTTCATCCCATATTTTCATCTCATTCCCTTTCATTATATTTCCCTATTTCTTCACCCCTCACCACTTTTTGGCTTGTCAATCTCTTCTAATCACCCATTCAGCTTGTCAATCTCTTCTAACAAGTTGATTAGCACATACCTTATCTCTTTAGCTTCTTATCCACACATCCTTTTCTTCCCATCATTTTTCTTAGCCCCTTTCCCATTTTCCATCCTATTATCATCTCCAACACTACCCTCTAATTTTCTTTGTTGTTCCTTTCTTTGCCTATCATCATTCATGCTTACTTGGTCACGTCTTCAACTACTTCTTCACTCTCTTGTCATCCTTTTTGTGTCCTCATTTCACTCTTTTTACCTTTTGTTTCCTTTTCTTTTGTGTATTTCCTTATTTTTCATTTTCATCACCAAACTATTTTCTCCTTGGTCTTTTTTTAGACTTATTTTCAAACTTTCATGGCCTCCCATATTTTTCATCCTCCCCTTACCCTTCACAATTGCTACACTTATTTCCCCATCCTTTTCAATTCTCCAATCTATCATTCTTTAGTGCATTCCTCAAACCCCCATCCTCTACCTTTTGTTTTTCTTCTCTTTTCTCTATTTCATTTCATTTTTTCATCTCCCTTAAGGACACTCCTTGTTATTTCTGACCTTCTTTTTTTCCTCCTCCATATCCATGCTTGGGTCCTTCCATCCTTCTCCTCCTTCCTCTTTATCTAAAACCTCATTGTTTTCTCTACCTCTCTCTTCATCCATCTCTTGGTCTACCTTCACCTCATCTCTTGTTATATCCCCTTTATTTTCTCCCATTAGCACTCTAGTTTCTGACTGATTAGAGTGTGGTCACCAGTCACATTGCTTTTATGTGTGTATACACATTTTCTTCCTCATGTCCTCTACTCTCTTGCTTTAATGCATTAAATGTTGTCAAGATCACTGCTTCAAGACATCAATTTATTTCATTAGATTCTTTTTTAGTTAATCGTGGGTCCTCCTTTTGTCCCTCTCCAACTATTTCCTTCACCCCATCCATAACCTCTTGAACCTTTAAACCCTCTACACATTTTACATGTACTTGACAGAGTGTGATCAAAACACCTTTTTCAGCCTTCAAAGCATGCTCATGTGATGCATTCATAGCGCTTATGTTCATTAAATGAATCCCTCTTCAGGTTTATTTTTAGTCCTTATCATAGAAGGCACATCATGCCCTCTTCTCATCCTAATATTCTTAGTTGATATTTTCATTATGATATTTATCTCTTGATTATATTCTTCACTTTACCATTACTATTGTCTATTTCCTTACCCCATCTTCTTTACCTTAAGTGAGATTACAACAACCATAACCATAAAAATCATAACCATAACCATAGCATTCATAAGTATCCACATAACCCTAAGCATAATAACCTTCAAACAATGACATCTAACACATTTTGTACATGTTTACATCTAACTGTGCAATATTTTATGTAGGGTGTGAGGAGTCACGTGAAACATAAAAATTTATTAGACTATCTACACCTCACCTAAGGCCTCTACATATATTATTTTCCTATCTAAGCATTAGGTCAATTATCTGGTGACTTTAGATTTGTGTTCATCCATCCTTATAATTGATTACTCCTTAAACTAATATCCATAACATTCCTTGTCTTAGTAACTATTAAAGGGTGTACTATGTTCTCCTCTCTCACATTCATCCCCATAGGGTGATAATCATACTCTACTCTAGGTCTTTCACCTTGCTCAAACATCGTAACTGTTACATCCCTCTACTCTGGTTGTTTTGCTTGCATAAGTACCACATGTTGTCTCCTCAGCATGCATCCCCTTAGACAGTGAGGGTTATCTCTATAGATAGGCTAAAGGTCATGTTCTCCAACCCTACACCTTACAAAATGAAAGTCTCACCTTCTTCACTACTATGGAGGTAGGAGTTGAGGCTCGAGCTCAGGGCATGGGTGACTTTCCTCTTGCTATTAGTTTAACAACACTTCCATTATCACCATGACATGTTTTAGTATTCGGTAGATATGCATGTTCACCATGTAAGATTATTTTGGATCATGGGATTTGCTGATTATCTTTACCATTAGTCTCATTATTCACCATCTCCAACCTCTAGTAGTTCTTTGCACCCTAAACAACTTGAAAAACTAAAAGACTTCATGACAGATATTCATTATTAACATGATTCTTTAAATAGACTACCTAACTATTATTCCTCACTGACATGATTAGCCATTCCATCGATGGGAAGGGTCTTATGTTGTCATTAATTCCCTTGAACAATATTCCCACTTAAAATAGTCATGTCTACTTACCTTTTCATGTAGACACGTATCCCTTAATTCAACTAGTCATCTTGATCGAACCATTATGTGTTGTCATTATGTCTTTTTGTTGCCCTTATCATGTGATCTACATCTGATGTCTTTGCTTTCTTTATCATCTTGTAGTCCTTGTGGGACTGGCGGTCATTTACATCATTATCACCTTTACCCTGGTTGATGTAAATTGGCTTCCAACCATGGGCCATTGTAATGCTCACACCTATAAAAATTTTGTTACTGCTAGTGACAGTAGCTCCTAAATGCTTATCATTATGGAAGCTCCCTCATCTTATCCAATTATATAACCAATATCTTGGACCACATAGCTCCCTACTAGAAGGGACTCTTCTGAGTGGAACCCAAAGTCCTTGGTTCCAAGGAACTGGGATAGAGGATGTAGACATGGCCACCTTTTGTCTAGCCTACCCATGAAGCTATTAGGTTAGGTAAGGTCCATCCTCTATCACTCACCATGATGCTAATTTTATAACTTGTATAATCTACTTAGCTATCAAATAAATTCTTTGTAGGTCATCACTTTGTTATTACCCTTAAAACTTGACTCATAGTGATGATGACCTTTCACCAACAAGACTATGTATTCCCTGATAGATTCCCATCTCCTAAAACTTGGCTCATAGAGATAGATTTCATCATTGTGACTATACCCTCAAAATATTTTAGAAGGTGTAACCTCCTCATGAAGGCACCTCTTCTTTAGTTAAGCTCCATCACAGGACATTTGTGATGCTTAGCCTTTTATTACCCACTTATTTTTCTCAATTTACCCATCTATGTCTTCTCCTCCTAATGTATGTGGGATTATTATGGTGACTATTACCAATCTACACCATGAGACCTCAATCTTACCAAACCATCAACCCAAACCTAACCACATGGTATATCACATTGGGATAACCCATTTGAACTCCATTGAGAACTACATTTGTCCTAAAGTTTTGTTGGATATCACATTCATAAAACTATGTAGGAAATGTCTACTTGCTTAGTGCATATGGAGTCAGCTTGGCCACCCCCTACTTGAACCCTTACCATCCACTCTCTTTGACCAACTAACCATTCGACCACATCTACCTCAATGTTGGTTATTTGGACCCACACTACTACATATCTTTGTGATGACCCTACCTAGGCTATTTTGATCACACCAACAACCTTGCCATTTTGTATTTTTTCATGACCCAACCATCTAAGTTATTTTTTAGGAAAACTACCTACCTTGGATACCTACAACCAACCTTGACCCTATCTAAATCGCCTGATAGGCATAACCCAATCAGCTATGACTAATGGTGTAGATCGATTACTCCTAACATATGTCCCTCTAGACCCAAACTTAAATTAATCAACATTATCAACTTTAATTTGTATGTGATCTTAGATACTACATTTAGTCACACTTGATGTGTATATTTGTGTCCCAAACACCTAACTACCTTATGACACCACCTAGTGCCTCTACACCAAATGCTTATCAAACCCACACCTAATTTTGATTTACCTCATCGACTCCCAATTTGAGGGGGAACACCTCTTCCCATACTCAAGGCACCCTGACCTTTAACCAAGTGATCTATTTTTGTTTTGTAGCTTATTAATTCAAAGCTAAATAACAAAAAGGGGCAAAATATAGACACTATAAAACTACACACTTATAGATTTTTATGATTAAATGCCTCAAAATCCCCCTAAATACCCCCTAAAAATTTCTTAACCCTAAACTAATCCCACTTAACCTAACTAAATCATTATTCTCCTATTCACACAATGATATTCAAAAGTACTATTTGAAAGCACTATTCAAAAGTACTATTCACTATCACTATTCATTATGGGACCCACTATCACTATTCATGATGACATAGCAAGTGACATGTAAAATGACATGGAAAGTGACATGAAAGGTCATATGATAAGTGACATGGCTTGAAAGTGAGGTGGATTGAGGTGGGACATCATATCCCACTTGGGACTCACCTCTAAGGTACCTAATGACATCATTAAGCACTAAAGGGCCCCTCCTTGGAAGTATGGTGCATTTTTCCCCATGGGACCATCATTCAACATGTGTTTTTTTTCTAATACATAGAGAATGATGCTAAAATTCATGGAGAACTTAGCCAAAAGATAGAAGTGGGTGGTGGATGGTATTTTGGACCCATATGAGCCCATGTACATGATTCCTTCTCTATTTTGGACTCTTTGGAAAGTTGGGAGACAAACCAATCAAGTGGGAGACCTATTAGCTAAGTGGGAATCTCACCCCCTTATCTTTCATGACCACTCATGCACCCACATGGATACTAGTACTAAAATTCATGGGGCACTTAGCCAAAAGACAAATTAGCTTGGTGAAAAGTCGTTTGGCCTCATTTGAGCCCATGTGCATGATTCCCACTCCAAATTGGACTCATGTTCAAGGTGGGAGACAAACCAACAAGGTGGGATTCCCACCATCTTTATCCCCTTTGTCATTTATGAGCCCACTTGAAAAATGGTTCCATACTTCTACTATTCCCTATTTTGGCGTGATTTTTCATAATAAATGCTATAAATACCCCCTTCTCCTTTACCAAAGATTAAGTTGGATTTTGGTTAGAATATTTCATCTTGTAGGTTAGTCAATCATCAAGGAGGTCATGCATCTTAGAGGAGAAAAGAATCAGTTAGCTAGACTCTACCAAAATTGCCTCAAGCTCCATCAACAACAACATCTTCATCAAACATCAAGGTAACATTTGTTTTCTTTCTTGTATTTGAATTATTTCATTTCTTGGAATTTTTATTTCCATGCCCTCAGACCTTTATCCCCTTAATCTCTTCTCTTTTAATCCCTTTATCTCCTTATCCTCTTATCCATTTACTTCTTTTTCCATTCACCCATTCACCCTTTAGCTCCTTGTTCCAACTTGACCATTTACCTCTTTGCCTTTCTATCTTCCTACCACCTTGACCATTTAACCTTTTGCATATTTGACATCTTGACCTCTTGACATCATAATCCTTTTTAATATTTATACTCCATTTTTTGACTATCATTTACCCCTTTAACCATTTACCAACTCAACCAAAACAAAAACCACCATTTTGCCTTAACCAATTTTTAGCACTAGTTGATTTATCTAGTCATTGTTTTAGCAAGGCATGCAAATTCTTTGTTTTAGTTTTAGTTATTTGATATTAATTGGTGTTTTAAGTTTTATTTTGATATTATTTTATGCAAAATTGTTTCATTTTCATTTATCAACTTAAGTTTTTAAAACAAGTGGAATGACAGCCTCCAAGAAAGCTTTCACTTATAGGATCTAGCTCATGCTAGGCAATTCACCTTTCTAATTGTCTAACAAACAAGTTTTGTGGTGTTGTTTTCTTATTTTTAAGGCATTCAACCAAGCCAAATATTATCTCTTCACAATCACTTGGATCTAACATGTGCACATTGTAATTTTTTTTCTACACCCCCTTCCTCACTAGTTTTTTTCTTTCCAAATTAAAAAAAAACAAAAAAAATAGATAGAAAAACCCACAACCTAAGCTTGAGCATAAATTTTTACCTCCTCAGTAATGAAGAAGGCAAGAATTTCATTGTACAAGATTTATGGTTGGGTAACATGACCATCATCCTATCTATGGAGGGAACCTGCACTCTCCAAGGGGATGTGCATTGAGACAAGAAGAGGTGGCACCTATGTAAGCAGAACAACTAGAGCAAAGGGATGTAATGGCTATGATAGTTGAGCATAGTGAAAGACCTAGAGAGGAATATGATTCTTTCCCGATGGGGATGAATGTGAAAGAGGAGAATAGAGTATTCCCTTTAGTAGTTGTTGATATAGGGAATGCTACAAATGTTGGTTTAGGGAGTAATTAAGTAGAAGGATGGTTAAACATAAATCCAGAGTCACCAAATAATTATCCTAATGATTAGGTAGGAAAATAATGTATGTATATGCCTAAGGTGAGGTGTGTATAGTTTGATAACTTTGTATGTATCATGTGAATCCTTGTACCCTAAATAAAAAATTACATGATTTATGGTAAACATGTACAAAATGTGTTGGATATCATTGTTTTAATGTTATTATGCTTAGGGTTATGTGGGTACTCAAGAATTTTATGTTTATGGTTATGATTGTTATGGTTATGGTTGTTGTAATCTTGCTTAAGGTAAAGCAGATGAGGTAAGGTAACAGATAACATTATAATGGTAAAGTGAATAATATATTCAAGAGACAAATGTCATAATGAAAATTTCAACCAAGCACATTAGGATAAGAAGAGTGTACAATGTTTCTTCTTTGAAAAGGATGAAAAATATACCTAAAGCAGGTTTGGATTAATGAACATAATCCCTATGAATGCATCGCATGAGCTTACTATGAAGGATAAAAAAGTGTGTGTTGATCGCACTCTAATAAGTACGCTCAAAATGTGTAGAGGGTTTAAAAGGGGAAGAGGTGATGGATAGGGTGAATGGAGTAGTTGGAGATAGTACAAGAAGAGGAACCATGTGTAATAGACAAAGACATTAAAAGATGAAATGTATGCCCTGAATCAGTGAACCTGACAAGATTTCATCCATTAGAGAAAGAGAGCAAAGGACACGAAGAAGTAAACATGTATATGTCTTTATAAGTAATATGACTAGTGACCACACTCTAATGAGTGAGAAGCTGGAGTGCCAATGGGAGAAAATATAGGAGATCCAATAAGGGATGAGGTGAAGACAAACCAAGAGATAGATGAAGAGATAGGTAGAAAAGACAATGAGGTCATAGATAAAGATGAAGGTGGAGAAGGATGGAAGGAACCAAACATGGATATGGAGATTAAAAAAAGGTCAGGAATGTTGTTCCCCAAAAATATCACTCATTTTTGGAACAACATTTGAACTATTTTGGTCCTACAGACCAAAATTGTCTCTTCCCTTTTCAAAATTTGTCCCGGGCATTCAAATTCCTCATTTTTCAAGCTTCTCAGAAATATACAGACTCTGCAGGCTTAAATCTACGAACTCTACAAGAAGAATCTATAGACTCAGCAGGAAGAGAAAATCTATGAACTCTATAGGCCAAGTTCAAAAGACTTCACAGGTTGATTTCTACATACTTGGTTTCTACGAACTCTACAGGCAGGTTCATCTCTATAGGTTCAAAGACTTTTGGAAGCAGGTTCAACCAAAAGAATTAGTTTCTAACACTTGATCATTTTTGGGATTGGTTCAGTGCCTTGGTTCAACCAAAAATCTCCATCGGTGAGCATCTAAGCAAAGAAGGCTTAAACCATTGAACCATTAAACCACTTTGGTTCAAAGGTTCAACGAGTTCAAAGTTCAAAAGGTTCAACGGAGTGGTTCATCGACTTGGTTCAATCAAATGGTTCAATGGCTTGGTTTAACCAATCGGTTCACTTAGATGGTTCAAAGGAGTGATTCAATGTAAAAGTTCAAAGAGCCTCTTGAAGGACAAGTTCCCTTGTGGAGGGCACTTGGACGACAAAAGTACCCTTCAGAAGGGTCATTTTCAAAGAAGCCCCAAAAGGTAAATTCTTTTAGATTTCTATTTAAATCAGTCAAAAAAGTCTAAGCCATAATTCCTTAGGAATTTTATCTGAAGGAGTTCCTTCGGACAAAAAATATGAAAGAATTCAGAGAAGATACGGGCAGAAAGCCCGAAGAAATAACCAAGGCAAACGGATAGAACAATTCCGTGGACTTTTTGTCCGCAGGAAATTTTTGTGGACTTTTTGTCCATGAGAAATGTCTACAAAATTTTTGTCCACAGGAATTTATCCATGGAGAAAGCTCGAGGAAAACTTGTGAAAGACTTTTAAGGAAAAGGCCACCGAAGGACCCCGAAGGGCAGGTGCCCTTACGAGGGAGTCTCAGCTGCCAAATTGTAGGACACATCCCTGAAGCCAAAAGGTCTTCCCTTTGAGAAGACGTGAAACAAGAAATCCGAAGGAAGAACTTAGTTATCTATGAGAGAATGCCGAAACCCGAAGGCCATTCGAAGACCACCCGAAGGGCAAATACCTTGTGAGGGGCTCTTCTCGACCCAAGGCAGATCATTTCTTAAGACCCAAAAGGGTAGGTTATTTCTAGAAAAGTGCTAAATAGAAAAGCTAAAGAAGGACAAAGGGGTGATGTGCTTGAAGATGTCAAATTCAAGACAATGAACTAATCATTGAAAACATAGTGAAGTGACGGGCACATAAACATCAATTTTAAAACTCATAAAATAGCCATTGATCCTTTGAATCTATAGACCCGAATGCATTCATAGGCTTTAAGGCCAAGACCAATAGAAATCGAGGAAGGAACAAAACAACAAATTGAATCTAGGACCTGATTTAATTAACCAGAAAAAGAGAAACAATGAAGAAGGATCAGATCACCAGGTGGACATTGAAAGTTGCAAACTTTCAATAGTGTGACTTGTTTCTCTACATTGAGAAAAACAAATGGGTGGATGCCCCTGAATTCTAGCCTATCTTCTTAACAGATTCCAATGCAACATGATGTGTTACTATTCTCGAGTCCTTGAAGTGGCTATATAAGGGACTCTCGTTTATTGTAAATGTATCTCTTTTTGACAATCAGAATGAAACTCTACCCAAATTGAAAGGCACTTCTGAGACTCTGAGCTCAGTTTGTTGATCATATTTTGTTATTGGAATAAGAAAGCAAGTGATTTTTTAGACTTGTGTTATGATATCTTTGTTGTTGGGGAAACTGTTCTTATGTCTTTTTCCTTAATATATCTTATATTTCTTTAATTCAACAAGCAAAATTAGTGATAGTAGTTAGGAAGGTGTCCTGAAGAGTCAAGTGTGGAGAGACTTTGTGCCCCCATAATTGCCTTTAGTGTGTTTTCTTTTCATTTCTATGTAAAGGACCTTAGGAAGACTTTGTGCCCTCATTGTCCTTCGTATCCTACTCTTGAGCAATTCAGGTGAAGAATTTGTGTTGCATCTTGATTTGTTGGTTATTACATCCTTTGCTATGTTTTGCATTTACTACCAGGAGTATTCTTGTGGTTTGCTAAATAGTACTTCTGAAAGAAGAGGAGTGTTGTCTATCATTTTCCTTGAGCTTTTTCCTTTGATTTACATGCATCATCTCTGAAGAAAGAGAGATGGATGGTTGGTCTTACCCTTGAGTATTATTTTTTGTTCATATATATATATATATATATATATATATATAGGGAACCTCCCCTTGATGAGAGGAGAGATCAGTCCCCTTCTGATGTGGTAAACCTACACATTTGGATGACTAATCTTCCTACTTTGGCTGATCAGACCTATTTTGTTTATCAGTATGTTGATCGACAAAATATTCAACCAACAAGGAAGAACAAGGAATGTCATCAAGGGAGATGAGAAAAATGAAATGAAATGAAATGGAGAAAAGAGAAAAAAAAATAAAAGGTAGAATATGGGGGTTTGAGGAATGTACGAAAAAATGACAAATTGGAGAATTAAGAAAGATGGGGAGAGAAGTGTAATAATCATGAAGGGTAAGGGGAGGATGAGAAATACAAGCCATTGAAGAATTGAAAAGATATCTAAAAGAGACCAAAGAGAAAATAGTTTGGTGATGAGAATGAAAAATAAGGAAACAAATGGAAGAAAGAAAATAGGGGGGAAAAGAGTGAAATGAGGACACAAAAAGGATAATAGTAAAGTGAAGAAGCATGTGATGATGTGACCAAGTAAGGATGGATGATGTTAGGCAAGGAGAGGAACAACGAATAAAATTGGATGGCAATGTTGGATATGATAATGGGATGGAAAATGGGAAAGGGGTTAAGAAAAATGAGGGCTAGCAAAAGATGGGTGGATAAGAAGCTGAAGAGATAAGGTATGTTGCAATCAGCTTGTTAGAAGAGATTGACAAGCTGAATGGGTGATTAGAAGAGATTGACAAGTTAAAAAAGTGGTGAGGTAGTGATGAAATAAGGGAACACAATGATAGGGATTTAGATGGAAATAAGGGATGAAGATCAGTGATGATAAGAAGAAGAATGAAGAAGGGATATAAAACACAAACACTCACACAGATGCAAGAGATAAGTGAGTATCAAGATGGAAAGAGGAAAAGGGGAATGCAAATTACAAAAGACAAGAATAGATAAGAAGAAAAGGGCAATTATGGAAGGCTTATCAAAGGATAAATACCTAGTTAGAAGTTAGTTGTGGAGGAAAATAATGTAAAAGGTGGGAAGAATGGAAAATTGACAGAGAGTGATGGTACACATAAGAAAAAAGAGATGCTAGAATAAAAAATAGAAAGCATGCTAGATTGAAAGGATGGAAAAGAGGAAAACAAAAACTAAGAATTGGAATGAAGGTGCTTAAGAAGCAGTGGAAGAGTAGTAAGAAGGTGGTAGAAAAGAAGAGAAGGAGGTAAAAGTGTCCATCTATGTGCAAGGGATTAGCATGATGTGGAATTGGTGAGGAGTGAGGTAGAGGGTATGACAAGTTGCCAAGGGCAAGGGGAAAGGATGAATATGGTGGAAGAAGACAAAGGGGGTAAAGGGAAAGGTTAGTAATAAGTTGAGAGAGGACAAAAAACATGAAAAGTGGGTGGGCGAATGAGCCGTGAAGCATTCATAAGGAAAGGCGATGATAAGGTCAATGAAGTAGAGTAGATGGTGGCTTTATGGGAGATGAGAGGGGCTAATGAAGAAGGCTATCAATCCCTATGTTAAATGAGATTGATAAGTTGGAAAAATGGTTAAAAGAGATTGACAAGTTGAAGGTAGGGAGGTGGTGAAGAGAAAGGTAGAGAAGTAGAGGAAAAAGTATTAGGTGAGAAGGGCAAATAAAATAAAGGATGCAATCAAGCTGAGCTCAATAATTGAGTGCTGCCTACATAGTCCAAAAAGGCCTCATGCTAATGTAGTTATCTTGGAAATGGGGAAAAATAAAGAGGAAGTATTAGATGATGTTAAAATAAAAGGATACTAGAAAAAATACAAAGATTCTTTGATATAGGGCACCCTAAGCAAGTAGGTGCTATTAGCAATGAAAACTAATGAGAAGAAGAACGGGATGGTAGTTAGTTGTTAGTGGTTGAGCTACCCTTCATAGTCAAGAAGTGCCTACATAGTTCATGGACATCAGGCCAATATAGTTCACCAAGGGTTGGGTAAGTGGTGTTTAAATTGGTTTCCCTAATTTGATAGACCACATGCTTCAGTTTGGTTGAAGGTTTGCAAAGAAAGTGTGTGCATCGAAGGAAAGTTGAGGTTGTGAAGAAAGGTATCCCTAGAAGGTGGGTTGATTGATGTTAATTCTATTCTAATTTTATTTATGTTTTAGATGGATGGTATTGGTGGCACATAAGTAGGTAATTTGACCATACTAGATGTGGAAAAAGACATGAAATATCATGAGACATAGGTCCAATAGAATACATGACTCAAGGAAGAGAGAATAAGAAATGAGGTGTAATGCATGTTTGTTGACAGAGACAAAGTAAAACAAAACCCAAATTTGGATTGACTTAAGGAACATAAGGCTTTTGAATGCTTCGCATTAGCATGTGTTGGTTGATAAAATAATTTTTTTAATCAAATTGTGCCAAGTAAGCTTGAAATCCCTTGATTTACAGATAGTATAAAGGGAAGATGGGAGATTGGTGGTGTGAAGGATAAAGGGTAATATGTATGGTAACCTTATGTGGGTAAGTTTTCCCCTTCTATAGGTGACCTAAGAATGATAATAGACAAGACCATGTCATATGCTATATGTAGACTAATTAATGCAGGAAGTCTACATGTGAAAGCTGAATGCGGCTTCCATCTTATTATGTTATTTGAGAGCTGATTAAGCTTTCAAGATTATTTAGAATTTGATTTTATTATGATGGTGGGTTTTTTTTCTTTATTGATGTATATGGGAAGTTGATCGATACAAGAAGCTTCCAATAAATTACTCTAATTTTGACAAATTTGATGTAGCCATCCTTCAAGGGAGTATTCTAAATTTAGATGCTTTGTTTAATGTCTTTTGATAGCTATCCTCCAAGGGAGCAGTCTACCTTTAGTTCAAGCAAATTTTTATTTTATTTTTGGGCAGTTGTCTTTCAAAGGAGCAGTCTAAAATGATTAAGATATTGACCCTAGTAATATTTTGGTATCCAAATTATTTTTGGATGTGATGTTTATAGACATGGACAAGTCTAATTAGATTTAGAGGATTACCTTTATGAGGTTAAAAAATTAACACAAGAGGGTTAAATGATAGGTGAAAAGAGGTGGTTTGAGAGACAATGACCATGGGATTCCATCATGTTAGAGATGAAAAATATCCATGAGAACCATGTTATGGGTAGAGTTATGATACCCATATTTAGGATTAGACTATGACTATGACAGTTAATCACATGGTTCTATGTTGTAATCAATTGTCCTCAGAAAGAGTAGAGGAAGACGGGTGAAGGTGAAAATATCATTATCAAGGGATGAGCTTAAGTTAGACAAAAAGTGAGCTTGATCCTTCTTTAACAGAAGAATGGATGTATATGCAAAACATATTGAGGCTCAAGTTTTGGTTTGCCTTCAAGAGAGGACAAACGATAAGCTCATGATCCATACTTATGGGTTATGATGTAAGTCCAAGCCAATTGAAAGAAAACTTACCTCGTTTACTTTTCTCCATGTTGGTCACATGTTGGTTTTACTTTAGGATAAGGTCTTTGATATTGAAGTCTCACACTTTTAGGTTCTTGTTATAAGTGTGCAAGGTGATGTTCATCAAGTAGCTCAAGCTAAGATAAATGGTGCTAAAGACAATATTCTTCAAAAATAAGATCTTGAAAATATATGCAAAGAGAGGGAATTCAGACTTTAAGAGCTAAGACTACCTTTGCTCTAAAGACTAAAGAGAAAGGGATAGCACCCACAGAGGTTTGAATGATAGTGTGATAGGTCCATAAAGTGAATGGGATGTGCAAGTGCCAATATTGACCTAAAGCACTGACAACTTTGGTTAGCATTTTGTTAGAGGATTCTATTTATCCATTTGCTTGTGGATGGTAAGGCAAGGAAAAGCTTAACTTGATGCCAAATGCATCACATATAACTTGGACTTGTTTATTTTTGAAAGATTTTCCATTATAGATGATGATCTTATGAGGAACACTAAAGTGGCAGATGATATGATGATTGATAAAATTGACAATATTCTATTCTCTGGTTGAGATACGAGGAATAACTTCCACCCACTTGGTGAAATATTCAATCGCTGTGATGATGGAGTTATGACGCTACAAAGAATTGGGTTTGATTTCCCTAATGAGATCGAGCCATGATTGCGAGAAAGGCCAAAAGTCCTTAGATATTGGATGCCATTGGCTAGTGCATGATGTAAATTAGTATGATGTTGACATTTAACACACTTTTTTACATAATTACAATAGTCTTGGTTGAGGATGGTCCAATAGTAGCCAAGGTGAATTATACTTTTAATGACCGATAGACTGCTAAATTGTCCCCCATAGATCTCATCATGTATTTCCCTGATGTCATGGGAATCTTCATGGTTACATAGGCAATGAAGAAGGAGACTATCGAAACCATGTTTGTAAAATATTCCCCCTAGTATGGTGTAATAAGAGGTATTCTAAACAAAGGTTCTTTAGGCATTATTAGAGAAGTTGGGAGGAATGATGCCTATGTTGAGCTAGTTAAAAGTTTGGTCATATCAAATATCAGATGGGGATAATTCCACACTATAAATGGTAGGGAGGTTAAATTGGTTATAAGAGGGTATGGTAAAATGATGAATGGTGACAAATATTTTGGAATTGGAAGTCTGAGAAGGGATCTAGGAAGTAAGGCAAGCCATTGTATCGGTGAATTTATTGGTAGATCAAGGAATAGATTAGACCAAGTAACATTTAAATAATCCTAAGAGTTTGTCAACTAAAAGTTTGTATTTTTGTAAGACATCATTCTTACATTGATAGGAGCCATTGACCTGGTTGACCATGAGCTAAGAATCACCAAAGATATTGATTTTATTAATTCTCAAGGCTAGAGTGGTTTGGAGACCTATGATTAAGGCTTCATACTCAGCCATATTATTGGTGCATTCAAAATCAAGTTTGAAGGAAATAAGAAGGGGTTCACCATCAAAGGGGATAAGGATGATATCATCTCACCCACCATGTTAACACTTTGACCTATCAAAAAATATAGTTATTTGGTAGGTTATGTCCTCTTGGGAAAGAGTAGTGATGATTCATCTAGAAATTCAAGAGGAGGAGGTTAGTGATATGTTAAAGGTGCTTCAGCCAATTGGTCAGTAATGACTTGCCCTTTAATTGACATTTGTTGAAGGAACTCAAGATCAAACTTTGCTAAGCACATAGGCCACTTGGCCATACATTAGTTTTGGTATGGCTTGGAATACATGTACTTGAGTGGGTCAGTGTTGGTTATGACATAGGTTTTATGGTTAATAATGTATTAGTAAATTTTGGTGGCAATGAAAGTCAAGGCCAAGTAATGTTTCTTGGTATGGGTATACCGAGTCTCATATTCTACAAGCATGCAACTAATGTAGTACACTTCTTGTTCTCTATGTTATTTATCTTGATGAGCCATTATTGCCCCTAGGGAATGGCCAGTGGTAGATATAAATAGGTAAAAGGGGTGGTCATCCTTAGGAGGGGTGAGGATAGGTGGTGACAAAATGTATTATTTGAGCGATTCAAAGGATTTTTGACAATTTATATTCCATTTGAAAGAGACATCCTTCTTTAGAAGGAGATGGAAATGTTGGCACTGGTCTAAAAGTTGGGAAATAAAGCAACAAATGGATTAAAGCTTTCCCTACAAGCTATAGAGTTGCTTAACGTTGGTAGGAGGAGGCATCTCCAATATTGCTTTGACCTTGGCAAGGTCTACTTCGATTCCTTGAAAAGAGATGATAAATACAATAATCTTTCGTAAAAGGACCCGAAAAACACATTTCTTGGGGTTGAGTCTAACATGAAAATAGATTAGGAGTTTGAAGATAATGTTGAGAACTTTCAGATGATCTTTACAAGATTTGTGTTTTCCCAAGAGATCATCAACATAGTCCTTTACGATGGTGTGGATGAGGTCATGGAAGATGTAGGTCATGGCTCACTAGTAGGTTATACCAGCATTCTTTAACCCAAAAGGCATGAACTTGTAGAAAAAAGTTCCCCAAGGGGCAGTAAAGGTCATTTTATGCTAATCTCTAGGAGCAATCGAGATCTAATTGTAATCCAAAAACCTGCCCATGAGAGATAACAACTTCTAGCTGACTATAAGATCAACAAGTTGGTTAATACTGGGTAAAGGAAAGTCATCTTTGGGGCAGGCAAGGTTAAGGTCACAAAAGTCCACACAAATGCATAGATCCCTATTGGATTGGTAATAGGTATGATATTTGAGATCCATTGGTGGTAGTCAATGGGTTGAATGAAGTTTATAGATAGGAGATGCTAAATTTCTTCTTTGACGAGAAGGAGTATACGAGGATACATGCATCAAAGTTTCTATATAGCAAGCTTGAAATCATGATGAATGACTATGTTATGGGTAGCAATGGTGGGGTCAATCATAGGCATATCACTATAAGACCAAGCAAATGCTATGTTACAGTCTTGGAGGAAAGAGGAGAAGCTTTGAAGTTCTTCAATATTTAGTGATTGGCTCAATTTGATAATGTGGGGGTTGTTTGGAGTGCCCAAGTTGATATCTGTGATACATTAATTCAACATGGTTGAGGTTTTAGGAGGAAAGGATTTATGGTTTGAAGAATCTAGGGCACAAAGGTAGGTGAGAATAGAATCATCATCTTGATGTTGGATGGCATTGATGGTAGGAGAATCATTTTCTACCATCTCAAGATGATTGAGAGGAAGAGTTTTAGTTTTGTCATCCTTTTGATAGGTCAAAGGGCACAAACTAAAATATTGACTAAAAATAATTAGGGGGGATAATGTCAAAATCCTTAGACTTCAAAGAAGGTTGGGTTGGTGACAAGGGGGTGTCTTCCTCAATGCTAGCAATAGGTTTGGGTGAATTGGTGGGTTCTTTGGGTGGTAAAAACCCAAGGCCAAATGACTCATGAGGTTTTTGGGTTTTGATCAAAGGTACCTCATGAGGTCATTGTTCATATCGACCAAGGCCAAATCCCTTCTAGGCACACCTATTAAGGTATAATATAGCGAATGCTAATTTTTCAAGGTAGGAAAATTCAGAGGTGAATAGTCAGATGGAAGAGGTAGTGGTAGGAGCAAGAAGTGGTTGATCAAGCCCCCCATAAATTAATTTAATTTGATGGTTGGGGGGACCAAAAGGGATGATGGTTCTGATGTTAGGTTCATAGGAAGGGTCATGTTTGAGGTTCACATATTCTTGAAGAGTAGGGAAAGCATCCAATGCTAGAAGGTGATACTTCCCTAACAAGAATCATTGGAACATAGATCCCAAGGACTCCTCTATGGGGATCTATGAAGAACGTATGGATGAGCTAGTTGATGTTTTATTGATGGTTAGTAGTTAGTGTGTAACTACTAAAGGTGCATTGGATGGGTGTAGGAGGACATCATTGGGGTGATAGGTCATGTTGCATGTTGAGAAAGCATTTAGGTCTGCTTGGAGGGTAGAGGGAACACATTCCATGGAGAAAATCCAAGGTCATCCCAATAATATATTATATTGGAATAATCTTACAAAGATATAAAGGATGATGGTTCCCAAGGTAGTGTCTATAGTGTCGTTAAAAGATCAGATGACCGTTATGGATTATGACATGATATTGTCTGATAAGTTGAGTTAGTTGTAAGCATAAGAGTATATGATGTTAATGTTAGATCCCCCATCAATAATCACTCTTTTGACATGGGTTTGGTTGATGTAAGTAGTAATAAAGAGTGGGGGATTTGGGTCCTCAAGCTAGACGGAAGGTATTTTTGACTTCTTAAAGGTGACAATGTTAGAAGTTTGAAAGGAACCAACAAAGGTGGCTAGAGGTTGAGGGTCATTGGGTTGGACCTCAATAGATTTCAAGGCTTATATGAATGCTTGGAGGTGATGGGGAGAAGTATAAATCAACTCATACAAGCTCAATTTTGTCAAGGTTTGATGAAGCTACTTAAGGATAGCTTTCCTGATAGATATTGCATATGGGTTGGATTGTGAAGGGTTAGATTGGGGATACCTAAGATAGACACCTTGAGTTTGTTTAAATATGGAGATAGTTATGTGTGGTTCACTTAGGAGTTTAAAGAGGGGTAAGTCCAAGGAATGGACACCTTAGCCTTCCCTTTATTTGTCTATTGTGATCTAATGACCACATTGATAGTATGGATAGAAGGAGAAGGTAAGGTAGTAGAGTGGTCAGACTCATCTTCATTCTTAGGTGAGAGTGGAGGGGTGGGTAAGTGTTGGGTAGATATAGTTGATGTTTGGGTTGGTATGGGTGATATAGGAGGTTCATCTATTAATAGATTATCCTCATCGTAAAAGTGATGGATGAGAGTTTGGAGAGCTTTGCAATTTTCTATATCATGGTCGGGTGTCTTGTGGTATAAACAAATCAAATTGTTATTGAACCATGATGGTTTGGGATATGAAGGGTCAAAGGGTTTGATGGGTGGTAAGCTCAAGGAAGAGGTTTATAATAACTGTTGGAGAATGGTTAAGTAAGACTTATTTAAAGGTGGTAAAGGTTTAGCAGTTTTTGTTTTGGCTATTGAGGTGGAAGGTTCTTTGTAAGTAGGTTTGGTGATAAGTGTCTTAGGTAAGGTGGTATGCTTGGTTGATGGTTTTGGTTTAGATGAGATGGTTGATGAGCTAGAGGCAAAGGGTAGCAAGTAGGTAACTTAGGTATTGTTGGTGTAGTAAAATGAGGTACATTAGAAAGCAAGTGTGAAGGTGTAACCAATAGAAGTGGTGGGGTTTTGGTAAAAATAATGGGCTTCATGCTCAAGGTAGAGGGACGAGGACCCAAAATGGAGGGAAAGGATGAGCGAGGTAAAATTTGAGGCTTTGGGCCTTTAGGTGGTTTTACCTAGTTGGTTACTTTAGTTATTGGTTTTGAAGGGGGTTTGGTAACTAGGGTCTTGGTTGGCTTAGGTGGTTATGGGTTGGTTAGTTTGGTGGAGGTTTTGATTGGTCAGTTTTTATAAGTGCTAGGTTGGTCTATCAAAGAAGGGGTTGGAGGTTCTGGTTTGGTAACATAAGGGAGACCTAATTATTGCCAAAAGGTGGTTTGATCCATGTTAGGGTTGGGGACAAATTCTAATTTTTGCTCTAGCTAGGAGAAAGGTTTAATTCCCTTAGTGGTGGATCTAAAAGATAATCCACTAGGTGGAGAAATAGGGATGGTAACCTTGTCCTCTTCCTCAATCAAAAGATGCAAGGTTGGGATAGATGGCTCTTCTATAGGAGGAGTAGACAGGGGCATTTCTTTCTCAGGAATGAATTCTATGGAAGGGGAGAGTTGAATGGTAATTGGTGAGGAAGGTAAGATGGGTGTGTGGTTCGGTGTGTCAATCAAAGGGGAAGTTAGTAATTCTACCACCTTAATGAATGAGGATGGAGGAAGAGGTACTTCCTTGGTTTGGTTTTCCAAAAGGGTAGAAGGTAACTATGTTATTTCAATAAGTAGAGAGGGGTTGGTAGAGTGGTGAGTGGGTTCTTGATCAGTAAGTATGTCAAGAACCATGTTAACTGTATGAGTATCAAGAGAGAATTTGACATTGTTACTCTCATTTTTGGTAGGAGCATGGTTTGGAAAAGGTTTCCTAAATATGTCAAGGGCTTGGTTGGGTGGTGCATTGAGGTTGTCCAATGTAAGCTCTCCCTTGTCAATGAGAGATTGGACAAGGTATTTGAAGGTATTCCACCTATTGATATTGTGTCCTATGACTCGATGAAAGGCAAAATGGTCATTCTTATTATACCAACCCAGCATGGGGTGAGAAGCATCAAACTATTGGGGTGGTTTAATTGGTGTAAGTTGGATGATATTATATTTTAATAAATTTTCCAAAATAGAAGCATAGGGTTCCCCAAGTGGAGTTAATTGCTTCTGATTACTCTAATTTTGGTTCCTTAGGTTTTGTTTTGAAGAATTAGAGAAGTTGGAGGTTTGGCTCCTTAGGTTTTATTGGTTGGTAGATAGTGGAGGTATGGCTTTAAGGATGATGGCATTTGTGGTTCCTTTATTCATGGTGTTGGTATTGGGTTGGTTGCTTGACTTGGAGGAAGAAGATTTATTGGTTTTATAGGTTGAGTTCTTGTTTTTGAGTTTGAGTTTTCTTTCATCAATGGCTTAGTTTTCTAGTTTACAAGCCATAGTAAAGGATTCATCAAAGGTATGGAAGGTTTGGACATGTAATGTGTATGAGATATGTTTGGCACATACCTGAGTGAAGAGCTCTCTCTATAAGTTCAAGTTGAGGCAAGGAAAATAAAAGTTGGTTAATTAGGCTCCTCTAATGAGCCACAAAATTGGCAATAGATTCATCCTCAAATTGTTAGATTGAGCTGAGGTCAGTGATAGAAAATTTCTTAGATATATTGATTGAAAAGTGATCCAAGAAGTTTTGGGCTAGTTGGGTGAAGAATAATATTGAATATTTGGGTAAGGCACTATACCAATCTAAGGTTGGGTTGGCTAGAGATATCAAAAAAGTGCAGAGAAGAAGGGAATTATTATAGGTGGTGAGATAACAAGTATGCCTAAATGCCCTAAGGTGATGTTTGGGATCCTCCTTGATTTGAAATTTAGGAACTTAGGAAGTTCCCATTGGGGAACATATGGCTTAATGGGTATGGATGGGTAGATGGGCTCACTACAAATTTGTTCATAGGATAAGATATTATGAGCATCTGAGACAGATGACTCTAAGGTGGTCATCTTATCCATGATCATCTTCATTAATTATACTTGGGGTGAGCACCTAAGAGGTTTTAGGATGCATATTACGGTGGTGGTTGATAAACACGTTGATGGTGGGTAGAAGATTGAGAGGTTGCCACATATTTGTATGTGGATGCCAATAGTTGGATAGAAGATACATATTGGTGTGTGGATGTTAATGGTTATGTAGAAGATACATGTTAGTATGTGTATATCAATGGTTGGGTAGAGGTAGGTGGTTGGGTAGCAGGCAATGCCCTTGTGAGCTATGGGGATAATTCAAGGATGCTTGTTGGGTAGGAGTGGTAGTTAGGTTGGTGGCTGATGGAAGGGTGGTGACCCTTGTACTAATCAGTGGAAACATAGAGGGTATGGATATAATAAATCTTTGAAACGGAGTAGTGTTTGATAGATTAGAGGTAACTAGAGGAAGATGGGTAGCGCTAGAGGTAGGTACTCCTATTGCGAAGGAGTGATTAGTAAGAGGTATGAGAGTAGTGGTAGTTTAGGTTGGTTGGTTTTGATTGGTAGTTTTAAGGGGGTTGTTAGTTGATGATAAGGCTTGGGTAACTAAAGGTTGAGTTGTACCTATGGTAGTGGATGTATTCTCTATGAGGTGGAGACACATACCATAAAGCGGATCTACAGGTGGGGTTAAAATTGGGATTTGGTAAGACATAGTTATAAGGTAATGTTATAAGGCTACATGATTATTGTTTAAGAAAGTGACAAAATTTTCATCTCCTAGGACTTCCTGGAGAATGAGGGGAGTCTGTGGGTTCTAAAACGTGTTCCATGGATGCAGAGGTGGGAGAGGTTGGTTGACTTGGTGGTGAGTTTTGTTCCTCAAGGTATCTTCATTGTTGGTGAGTAAGAACCATATGATAAAATAGGAAAGGAATGATACATTCTCACACCTCAAAACAAAGAGTAATCAAAGAATATTCAAGGCAAATAATGCATTCACTAAGAGTGTATTAAGTCCTAGGATTATTTTTTATCTCTCTTTTGGCTTATGCCTTAGAAAAATGTGAAGAGGAAATTAGCTTGAATAGGTCCTAAAAAGGCAGTCTATGTTTGGTTTTGGGTTGTGTTTAGGTACTCAAAAAGAATTTTATGTTGGATCGAGTACGTGGCTTAGTACTTGGGGCTTTTTCCCCTCACATCATATCTTGTAGCCAGTGTGGGTGCTTAGACAATATACCAATTACCAAAGATTATATTCAACCAAAGAACTAAGTTGGTTATCCCCTTAGTGATTAAATCCAAATAAGATAACCAAGAAATGGTAAGGTGATATTCTAGGTGATAAAATTATAATCAGGCCTTATCTCAAGCTTGTTTGATGTGTTAATTGTGCAAGTGGTTTAGTTTGTGTAACATTTATGGTTCTACAATTAATTTTCTTTTCTTAATTAATCTAGGTAAAATAAGACAAGCAAGCAAACAATGTATGTAGTTAATTTTAACCAAAAGGAAATTTTTTATCTCTTTTCAATAAAAATAAAAACAACTAAAATGAACCTAAATGCAACATGAAGATGCAATTCTAATCCTAGGATGAATGTTCTTTTATTTATTTTTAGTTTTTTATTTCTTTTGATTTTTTTTTTTGAAATGTAAGGAAATAAAATTTAAACTTTTCTAAAAAAATTGCAACTAAAACTTATGTTTTGTAAATAAAGAAAGAGAGCTTAATTTATAAGAATGAAACTAAATTAATTTCACTAATGCAATTCTATTTGTCTTAAAACATCTATGAACCCAAGAAAACTCAGGGATCCCATCAGATGTGCCAAAATGTTTCTGTTCAATTTTTCCTCATTTCTTGGTGTGAAAAGAAAGAAACTGGTTAAGGGGTGTGTATAAGAATACCTAGTGAATGTGTGCTTGCTAAAGTATATAATTTGTGATAACTCTTCTTTGTCTAGGGAATAATACCTGAAAATGAAAAAAATACTAAAAGACAACTTATTTGTTAGACATTTAGTTGGGTGGATTGCTTAGCGTAAGCTAGATCCTAGAAGCGAAAGGTTTCTAGGAGACTGTCAATCCACCTACTTTAAACACTCAAGTTTGTGAATAAAAAAGAAAGGATTTGCATTAAATAATAATAAAATAGAATTAAAAACAAAAATATGATAGTAAATGACTACAATTAATATAATAAAGTTAAATGCCTTGATTAAGAAAATGACTTAAGATAAATCAACCAATGCTGAAAATTAATTAAGTCAAAATGGTGGTTTTGATTTGGTAATTTAACAAGGGTCAAAAGATAGTTTGGTTGGGGGTTGGTAAATGGAAAAAATGGTAAAATTATAGAGGGGTAAATGGTTGATAAGGTAAGTAGTCAACATGGAAAAAGGGGGTAAATGGGCAAAATGGATAAAAATGGCAAAATGACAAAAGGGTGAATGGGTAAATATGACAAGGTGGAAAAAGGGTGAATGGGTCAATGGATAAGGGTGGAAAATGGGTAAAGGGATAAAGAAACTAAATAAACAACTAAGTAATATATCTATAAAATGAAACTAAATAAAAATGTTACCCTTTTATTTGTTGAAGCTTTGTTGATGTGGTTGAAGATGTTGATGATGTTGTTGAAGATGATGCTGTTGACTTGCCAATTTAGTAGAGTTTCGGGGTTTTGAATGATTTTCCTCCAAAATGGATGACCTTCTTCACAATGACACAAACTGCAAGATGAATGCTTCAACCAAAAATAACTTCCCCATGGGTGAAGGATAAAGGGGTACTTATAGCATTTATTGTCAAGAAACATGCCAAAGAAATGGAATAGTGAAGTATGGCACCATTTTCCAAGTGGGATCATAAATGACAAAGGAGATAAGGGTGGTGGGATTTCCACCTTATTGGTTTGTCTCCCACATTGCACATGATTCCAATTTTTAGTATAAAATCATGCGCATGGACCCAAATGAGGTCAAAAGACTTTCCACAAATCTAATTTATCTCTTAGCTAAGTGCCCCTTGAATTTTGGCACCATTCTCCATGTGGGTGCATGGGTGAATCAAATGATAAGGGTGGTGGGATTCTCATTTTGTTGGTTTATCTCCCACCTTGAACATGAGTCCAATTTTAAGTAGAAATCATGCATGTGGACCAAAATGAGGCCAAAGGAATTTTCACCAAACTAATTTGTCTTTTGGCTAAGTACCCCATGAATTTTGGCACCATTCTCCATGTGGGTGCATTGGTGAATCAAATGACAAGGGTGGTGGAACTCCCACTTTATTATTTTGTCTTCCACCTTGCACATGAGTCTAATTTTGAGTGAAAATCATGCACATGGACTCAAATGAGGCCAAACGACTTTTCACCAAGCTAATTTGTCTTTTGCCTAAGTGCCCCATGAATTTTGGCATCACTTTCATACATGAGGACAAAAACACATGTTGAATGATTTCCTCATAGGGAAAAATGTGCCATAATCCAAAGGAGGGGTTGTTTGGTGCTTAATAATGTCATTAGGTACCTTGGAGGAGGGTCCTAAGTGGGGTATGATATCCCACTTCAAGACACCTCACTTCCAAGCCATGTCACTTGCCATATCACCTTCCATGTTACTTACCATGTCACCTACCATGTCATCATGAATAGTGATAGTGGGTCCCACAATAAATAATGATAGTGAGTAGTAATTTTAAATAGTGATAAGATAATAGTGATTTGGTTAGGTTAAGAGGATTTGGTTAAGGGTTAAGAAGTTTTGTGAGGTTTTTAGATGTTCCTAAGTCATTCAGACATCAAAAATTATAAGTGTGCAGTTATCTAGTGTTTACAGTATTAGCCTGCTATTCATGCATTAATGCTAGGTACACCACCAACCAATCCTCAAGAATTAAAAAAATGGTGTTGATAGAATATTATTGAATATTATCATATAGTGGCATACTACATGCATTTACGACATACTTTTTTTTAAAAGGAGATGATACAAAAAGGAATGAAAGTGAAAAATCATTGGTCTAGATATGCATGGAAACATAGAGGTTCACCATATGTGCATGAGTTCATATGGTTAGAGGGAGAACCAAACATGAATAGCCTTGATTGAATAAATAATCATGATCTACAAAATGCTCAAAAATACTTTGATTCTATTATCCATGCATGGAATTCATGTGGAGATCCACATGAATGAAATATACATGTATGTTATCAATATTTTTCATATCTAATTTTTACATAATAACTAAGTTTTCCCTTACTTATAGATAAAATTTTATATATGATGCAATATAGGTATTACAAAATTTTATGCAACATCCATGTCTTCAAAATACACATCAACTAGCACAGGTGGAATTGGCCATGACTATGAAGAGTTGCTCAATTGTGTAGAGCATCATATAGTGTGTAGTGAAGGTGCCTGCGCCTACATAATAAAAGAGGAAATATAGTTTGTAGGTAAGTTATTCATACTTTCTTTTATATATATATACAAATATAGCATAATGTGCTTACAGAAACTAAATTTTTTATGATTTTTATAGGTACATTAAATTGTTGCCATTGAATATGAATGGATCAAAATTGTTTCAAGACCCAAAAATAGGAGATAAAAAATATGATCCTACAAGAAATGATGATCTATAAATACACATAACTAAAACATACTACAATTGAGGAGAGTAAATGAAGATTGACACTCTATGCTTTCAAAACTTATGGAAATAAAAAATAAAATAAAACAAACTTAAACAATAATAGACTATAATATGAAATAGATTACATATAGAATTAGTCGACATCCTAGAAATGGCTCTTTAGAGTTATTTATCATTATTTTTATTTATTTATATATATATATGGTAGATTGGTCTAAATGAAGTTTTATTATCATATTTTAATTTATTATATATAGTTGAAAACCTTGTATATGTTTACATATTTTTTCTTTGTCCCAATTTATCATCATGTAGTTCTATGTTAGGATTGTTTGTACACTCCTAACACTTTTCAGGACCATAGAATGTGTTATGGTCTATTTTTTGTGCCTTCTTAAAAGTTATTGGGTTTGTTCATCACTTTATTTTCTTCTTATTTATATTGATTTCAAGATCAATGTGTGCACCAATAATATCCAATTTGAAATAAATATTGCATATATAGATAAATGAGATAATTTATTTGGAAAGATAAAGGGTACACAATATATCTACTATTTTATTGTGAATCTTTTTTTATACACAAGTTGTTCAATTATTTATGTTTTGTAAATTATATTATCTACATCTTTATTCTTACAACATATGATCTAAATATTAAAAAGTTAGTTAATTCACACTAACCACCAAAATTATAATATAAAACTTTATTTTCTTTAATAATTTAGATCAAGAAGAATTATCTTACTACAAAAGGATTAGAGCTATGCCACACATAATTAAAAAAAGAAGTGAAAGAGAATGAAAAGGCAAATGAATATTAAAAAAAAAGTTCTGAAATTTTAATCACCCATTAGAAACATAAATGTGTGGTATTTGAGACTCTCAAAGATATTTGTTTGGTCTTGGTGATCATCTTTATTTACTTTCAAAATTTACAGCATACATATATACTAGATGGTTTTATAAATAAACATGTAACTTAAATCCATATATAAATAGATATAATATACTTTATTTTAAAAAAATTAATTTAATACAACTTTTCAAGAGCATAACATACATAATTATATTTACGTTGAAACTAAATAAATATAAAATGTCACACTTTTTTGTTCAAATATGTCTCATTTCATCAAAATTTAATAGTTTCTTAAAATTTCCCTATTTTAACAAAAGCTTTAAAAAAAAATTATAACTCCAAAAAAACGTGACTAATAAATCATATTAATAACAATTCTTGTCAATTTCAATGTTACTTAGAGTTGAAGTACAAACACCAAACTTGAATTTTGATCTTCATGTTTATTACTATAAAATCCATAAACTATTATGGACATTTGAATAAATTTACCTTTCATTATACCACATTATTATTTAGGTTTTTTTTTAAAATTATATTTATATATATGTGTGTGTGTGTGTGTGTGTGTGTTTATCTTTTATATGTTTTAGTTTGAGAAGAAAATAATAAAATTTATATTCTTTTATATATTATAAATACAATAGCGATAAATTTTAGTATATCTTGATGAATATGAAAACAAGATCAATTAAATTAGACATGAAAAATATTAAAATATTTAAAAAGTTACACGGTTTTGTGTTAGACATTATACTTATTTTTTAATTAATTAATTTTATTTTATTTATCTATTTTATATTATTTTTAAATAAAACAATAATTTTTAAACAAAATTTATACTAAATATTAAGTATAAAAAAATGAAATAGCTATTTTGCAAATTTAATGAAATAATTTTTATTTTAAAACTCTTTGTTCTTGTAAAATATCTTTATTATTTTTTGAAATTTTATAGACTATTTAATTCAATAAATATTATTAAAATTATTCATTCATATAGTTAAATATATTTTTCTCATAATACATATTATATTTTATGTTACATTTATTTTACTGACAATATATTTAATACTATAATTATATCTTAATAAATATGTGAATTAAATAAGAGATCACCAAATTTAAAATCATTTTAAAAAATGTGATTAATAAAATAAAAGGAGCTATAATAAACTTTAGAGAATTGAGAAATACTTACATGATTTATGTAAAACTAACATAGAAAATAAATGAAACAACGTTTTTTAAAGTTTATATTATAAAACATCATCTAGTTTTTAGAATGACAATTCGACAGGAAGTAAAACAGGATTTGAGAGAGAACAAATCTCATTCCCTAGAAATCAAACACAAACAAAAACTTCCTCTGCATTCAAAAACACGAAGACATGAACTCGAAAGAAGGTATTTAATAAGCGTGTTTTCTTTTAATACGGATGTTTTCCAACATTCATGTGCGCCATAACTGCCCAATTCATTTTATTCTTTCAACTTTGGCAAAAGGAGGATATGATTATTGAACCATCACGGGCAGGAAATGGGAAGTGATTAAATGGTATTTGACAGAGCTTTGCTTTTTACGAATTAATGTTGAACCGTAACTTGGCCAGCCAATCCTTTGAAGTCCTTATCATCCAGGAATGCTCAAAGCTGACGCCAGGCACTGTGGACGTGTAGGTAGCCACTTGTAAAGACCCATGGCAGCCATCTGATCAATGACGGGGATGAAATTCTCATTTGTGACGTTAGCCTGTGGTGGCAATGGCGAAATTGGAATTATTTAACGGGCCAACATACACCTATTTTGACGTGGTATGTTGGTATATTCATGTCTAATGATTCCCCAAAGTAATGAATTCAATGCGTGCACGGCCACATCCGCCAGAAAAATCACATGCGTCGCTTGGACTGGCGAAGGCGGCTTTCTGTTTTTATTTGAAATGCCAGGAGTGCCATTTGCCTCATTGTTTTTTCGAATCTAATGTCATACGGGCCACAGGATGGATCGGAGTCTGAGAGAACTAGCCTGCCACGTGTTAAAGAGGGAAGTGGGTTAGAGATGTTACCCGGGAATCCGGGGTTTAGTATAAATAAAAGACCACCTTTTTTAATGTGGGAATCATATGATATCTGACGCTTATGCAATCTAATTTGGCTCCCCATGTGGATTTGATAACGATTATTTTACTATAATTTTCCTCAGCAATTTGTTACCGTGGGAAGCGGTTGGATATTTTATTAAATTTTCAAATTGAATTCCAAGAAATGTCTCCGTCTATAAAAACTTACATGTCGGCAGCGTTACTAACGTTTCCCTTCCTAGTCGTAATATTGGAAACTGTAGTATTGTAATATTGGAAACTGTAGTATCAATCAAATATGGAAGAGTCGATTAAATATTTCCAATAGTGCTTTGGTAGGACATGGAATGGATAGACTACATCACTATTATGGAAATTTATTACATCACATTTCTTTTCTTTTCTTTTAGATTTTAATGTTCACACGACATTAAGAATGGTTTGTAGGATTGAAGAATATATATAAATTTAGTATAATAAGGGAGTACTAAATTTTATTTATTTATTTTTAAAAGAAAAAAAAATTAATAAGAAATAACAATTTTATTATTTGAGATTTTTAAATTTTCAAACTAACAAAACATGCGTTGTTTTATAGATTTTGATCAAGTTGTTTGGAAATATGGTCTCTTAACGTTTTTTAAGAGTGTTATTTGGAATTAAGCACTGATATTTTTGGAATTTTCTCTGTGAAGATATTAATTTGAAAGATCTTTGTCGATGGTGAAGTGTTTCGCAAATAAACAAGGCCAAACATTTATGGTCCTCATAAAAATAAGATATATAGAGGGCCACCTAATGAAACTCTTCAAGGATCCAATGGAATCTCTAAAAAGATAATGGTGTCTTTTACGAATCTCATAGTAGATAGCGCACTTGAATCTAAAATGCTCTAGAAAACATAATCGGTATATACATTCATCATGTAGAAAGTTATGATCAAATTTCATTCGGAATTGATGAGAGCAAATACAAAACTGAGCTAAAGGGGTCCTTAAACATGATGGCAACATCTTCTTCATATACCTAATGATTTCATTTTGATCCTCATGAAAGCGGGAATAAAATTGGAAATAATGAATAAGTTTTGGTTTTAATGGCTCTTCGGCGTTAAACCATGTAACTTTCAAGTATGATTTAGTAATCTCTTCATGAATACCTCCATCGACTTCATGTTTAGTGAGCTGAGGAGTATTTCCAAAAAACCCAAGAGGAGATAGTCTTTGTATATCAATATTCATCTTCTAGAAGAGAGTCATAACTTTTGCACCCCAACAAATTTTTCAACCTTGTTTAGCAAGTTGCATAGAAGATTGAAGTGCCAAGAATAGATACCTATTATAACCAAATAAAGAACATGTTATGCATCAAAGCCTATACAACATAGTGATAACTTGGGAAATTAAGGAGATAAACAATGAACACACCATGAACTCTACGATAATAATTGAACAAGGAACTATTCTTTTGGCTTGTATGTTATTTGATAACATGGAGATGAAAACTCTTTCCAAATGTTTGAAATTATTTTATCTCTCGTATGGGCCCCAAACCTCACATCCATACAATAGTGTGGGAGTAACTAATGTACAGAAAAGTTGAACTTTTATCTGAATATCTTGACATTGGATCTGAAAACATTGTCTTTCCAAAGATGTCAATGTTGTATATCCTTTTCTAAATCTTGCTTCTATTGCAAGTACAAGGCTGAAAGGTAGTTCAGAGAAAATACAACTGAAAATAAACAATGAATAAATTTTGTTGACTTCTTTATGTTCTGAATAATAAGTATGGTTTCACAATCAATAAGGAGTGTCAATTATATAATTTTTATTATAAATTATAATTAAAATTTGAAGATGAATAAATAATTTTTTGGGGAAACCATTTCTTTTTTTAATTATGAACCATTTATGCATATATGAAACACAATTTTGAATACATAACTATCTTAAAAGTTTAAAATCAAAACTACATTCAACTACAATATTTTAACGTTTAGTTTTAATTGGTTTGAGTTTTCCAAACCAATAATGTTCAGGGCACATTACATGCACATATTTATTAACATATTTCAAGTTATAGCAATGACCACCGGGAAGCTCCATATATTAAAACCACAATGTATTATCAGTATGTATTACCACTTTAGATGCATTCAACTTACACTCACTAAAATAAGGATGTCTATCACTCAAAATTTCTCTAATATATGCTCAATAAAAATCAATTTCCATCATCTCTACATGCATAATAAAATGGGTTTCCTTTCTTTTAAGGAGGTGTTATTAACTTTGTAAGTGAAACTAACAATCTTCAATCACTTAGAATAGTAGGAATTAATTAATAAATTATTTTAGAGTAGAGTTATTCATAGAATTTTAAAGTGAAAGTCCGAATTACTATACTAATGAACTTAATCAATATGTGGGCTTGATATTGAAATCAGATTCTTTATATGTTCCAAATATCATTCAGTTATTTTATTTTAAATGATTTTATTATACAGAGTTAACAAATAATGATTTGTTGGGAAGTTAATTGGGAAATTAAATTAAAAAATTATAACAAATAATTCTTTCTAAATTTATGAAAAAAAATTTAAAATAAAAATAAAAAATATATTTCTATAAAAATAAAATTCAAAATAAATTATATAAATAAAATATGCCAACTCTAATAAATAAAATAAAAAGCATTTAAACTGAGAGAAATCTCAATAAATTTATAGACCAATGACAACAAAAGAGTTATAAGGTCTCAAGCCAAATGGAGGACGGGTCAAGCTTATATTTTAATAGTTTTAAAAGGAAGTCTTTGTGTTGCACGTGCTAGTGACATTATTACATATTCTAAGGGGAAATGATATAATTATTTGTTATGAACATTTCTAAGGTAACAAATATATTATTGAATTTTGTGTTTTTTAAAATATGCAAAAAGATTTTGGATTACAACATGGCATACTTTTAATATTAAGGAAGATTCACATATCATTATAAACATTTTAATATGAATAATATATTTAATTATAAAAATTAATTATTAATTTTTTAATTTTTTTATATATTTTAGAGTTAATTGTTCTATTGTTTTTTTTGGTTAACATTCTTAAAAATGGGATTTTAATTTTCTCTTTAAAAAAATTATGGAATGGGTATAATAATTTTATGAAAAAATACAAATACATATTATTTAACATTTTTTTACTAGTTTAAAAAAAAAGACAATATTGATCCTTTCTTTTAGTTTGGTTCTAAAAATTTTACTTACTTTCACTATGGATCACTAGGAAATTGATTTCTTCCTTGTAATCTTAATCATATTAAAATATATTATGAAACCTTAAAAAATGGTGTAGTTATTAAGGCACTATTTCAATTAGATCTTTATCCTTAGAAAATTTGAAAACCAACACTCAATATGATTGAACAAACAATTGCACTAATACAGTACTTGATCTTTATATTTTTTTTTCACTACACAAAAAATTTATAATAATGCAATATGAAGACACCAAATTAAATTCAACTATAATATCTTGAATTATTATTTTAGACTTATACTTTTCACTCTTAACCTTTTCTTGAAACCCTTGCTTTCAACTCACTTGTATTTCACTTGTTATTTATGCACGAATGCACCTCTTTGTGTGTGTGTGTGTGTGGATTCAACAAATTCAACCAGTCATGCTTCAATAATATAAGGTTTAGAATGGGTAAGAAATGACTAAGCACATGTCCTCCACTAGCACAACAAGATGCAAAGAAAGCACAAGTGGTGAGGGAAATAGCCATCATGAAATTGGAGGTGTAGATGGTGGAAGGAGTTAACATCATAATGATAGATCTAGTTGCAAGCATAAATCTTTCCTATAGAGAGATGGAGTACCCACTAAAGGTCATGGTGGGGGATATGTGGGTGTCCTTTGAACATATGTGCAATCTTAAGGATTTAACCACATGACAGACAACAATATGCAAGAATTGAATAAGGACTAGATGGAAGACACTAGGAAGAAAACCAAGGCAGGTGTCATGCTCTTTGATGTCTCCATCAGAGACAAATTGGAAACCATGGGCACCACACAAATATTCAAACTATCAAGCTTCGATAAGATAGAAGACTTGGTGTATTTTCTCCTCTCATGAGTACATGGTGACTGATTCTACTTTTTTGGATGGTACATGAGGATATTTATAAGCCTCATTAGCAGGATCATAGGGATACATGGTGTAGGAGTAAACATCTAAAGAATGATAGAGGATGAAGTGGAGGTAGAAAGGGTTGAAAAGCTCTTGGGTTACTACAAGTCAGCGTTTATATTCCCCATCAAAGACATCCAATATCCTTACCCAAGGGTAATACTATAACTTGTTAGTGTCAAACTTTGCCCTAAAATCCAATGGTCTGATATCAGTAAGACCTTCCTACCCATTACCCACCACATGGCGTAAGGAGTACGATTCAACATCTCCAAGTTCATTATAGTGGAGATAGTCAAGAATGCACAAAAGTACCATCAAGTGCACGAGACCTTTCAATAAGGGTGAATGTTAATTCTTTAATGATGAAAGAGATAGGTGTGATGGATGGTGATGATGACCACCTATGGGTATTCCCACCAAGCCATGAGTTCCTTGCAATGAAGCACTAGGACATCTTCTTCCAACTCAGCTTCTCACATAAGTATAAGACTAGGGTGTAAGGGTGGTTTGAGAGGTATGTAGAAGCCTTTGGGAAGAGTGATGCATCCCATAGGAATTCCCCCAACAAATAGTGGGAATGAAAACCTTTACCATGATACAAAATTTGTGTGTGGTGCACCTAGATCTCATAGATGGGAATATGTCAAGGTGGTTCCAATTACCTTACGCATTCTTAACCAAGTACTTCATGGTGCTACTAAGGAGAATCCCCAATACGCAACAAATTGAGATCTAGGATAAGGTCGTAGATTGTGATAAAAGCGTGATGAGGTGACAATTTGTGCACCTTGGATCCAAGTCTACTAAAGATGAGGAAGATGACAGTAATAGGTCAAACATCTATCTCTTCCA
This sequence comes from Torreya grandis, assembly GCA_037957365.1. NCBI lineage: Eukaryota > Viridiplantae > Streptophyta > Pinopsida > Cupressales > Taxaceae > Torreya > Torreya grandis. The sequence goes on from JARHVA010002126.1 coordinate 987,231, forward strand.
AAGGGTAATAATAAATGGGAAGATATTTAACCTTTACTATGAGATGAAGTCATGCAAGAAGGGCAGAGATCTTGGAAAAGATGATGATCTCCCCCTTCTAGTTGATGATGAAGGGAAGGCTGTGCCAAAGCGATGGGCAAAGACACTTCAAAATAAATGGGGTGAGAAGTTAGAAGAAATAATGGAGCACATATAATTGAAAATTACCTCCAAAGAACAAATTACACCCCCCACTCCAAATAAGCATGTCATATTAATGCAAGAGGGTGCTTATTCTAACAAGAAGCTAAATAAAAAGACCAAGGGACCTATAGAATTCTCTACCATAACCCTTTTAGATATGGAGAGAAAGGCAACTCTTGCACCCATAATAAAGGAAGAGATAGAAGAATACATAGTAGGGACCTATATCCTACAGATAGGGGAAGGAGAAGAGGAGCTCAACTTCAAAAATGTGCTAAAAGATTTGCAAAATGGCATGACCACCATGTTATAGGTAACAAAGGAAATGGACAATCTCACATCCAACATCACCTCATTGATGATCCTACTAGTGAAGCCAATGTCGACACCTAGGGGTGAAGACTCCTCAGTGGCCCTTCAAATGGTCAAGGAGAAAAGAATGGCTTGAAAAAATATGGGATTGAATGATGAAGATATCAATCGAGCTTTGGAACTTGAAGATAAGTGAAAGCTTGATTGGGAACTGAAGAAGGCTAAGCTAGAAAAAGTGCCCCAAAAGTTCTCTCAAGCACAAGACCAATAGTAAAAGTGGTCCAACAGATACCAAGTGAGCCCACCAAAAAATTAAAATAAGTTACATAAGATGCACACCCAAGTACTAAGGGGGTGTATCAACATAAAAAATGTGATAATAGTACTTCGAATTAATAAACAAAGAAGGTAGAGGAGCCCCAACAACAACAAGGCAATGTTGGCACTGAAGGAATTACCTTAGAGGTAAGTATTAAAAAATACCAAGATGAAGAAATGGATAAGGGAGAGAAGTCTAATGAAGTAACCCCCAAAGACCAAATAAGTGAATTCTTAAAGGAACACATTGAAGAGAGTGATAGTACTAGTGAAGAGGAGGGTGTGCAAACAAAGAAGGCTATCATAAAAAAGGACAATAGAGAACTGAGTACAATGGAGACAACATAGAAGAATTAGGTGGATGAAGATTTATATATGTATGAAACTATGCCCCCCCCCCCCACAAGCTACCATGACCAGGATATGTAAATAACTCTCCATTGTGCTAGAACACTATATGGATGAGCCCTAATTTAAGGCACTTTGAGTGGCTAATCTAAGCCTAGAAGATCCTAAAGAAGGGTTAGAATCCCTTCTTATCAACCTTCGTGCTATGAACCTAGTCCAATTTGAGAATACGCTAACAAGGTTATCCACTAAAGTAACACACTAGAACATCATCCATGATTGCAAAGTGAGGAAATGGAAAAAGGCTCCTTAAATAAGCCAAAGATGAGATGCAAGACAATAGGTTGAAATTGAAACAAATTTTTGAGTGCATGGAGGTAGCTAAACCATCTCTTTTGGTTGGTGTCAACACTTCAGGCCTTTCAAAGGTTGACAAGATTTATGTATTGGTGGAGTAGATGCTCCCAAGACTAAAACTCAACCTCACAAATCATGGGAAGCATTAATGCACTCAATAACCACATTAAGGACTAGGAGAAAACATTTGAATATATTTTATTCACTCTACAGACCAAGGCCTATAAGCAAATAAAGATCCTAGATGAAAGTGTGGCAAAGGAGAAAGCCAATGTAGAAGACTTTTTTTAAAGAACTGGATAAAATAGATGTACTTATTCTCACTACTGCATCCTCTAAGATAGATAGCATCATAGACGAAATCAAGCTAGCCATTAAGGGCTTTGAAGACATTAGCATTGAACTCCATGAGAATGCACTTAAGTTTTGCACTCCCAAGTGTTTGATGACTTAGTCTAAGGGTGGACTAAATTTTTTGTATGGGGTAAATGTTAGGCCCCTACACTATTAATTAAAGTATTCATGCCAACATGATATCTTCCTAGGTGAAAGAAGATAATTTTGTCAAGAGGTTAAGCCTTTGGGTTTTTTAAGTAGCTAGCTGGAGGTTATAGTGCAAAACTTATGCTAGCTAGCAAGTGGCTAACCATCTTTCATATCTTCAAGGCATCATAAAAGATTTGAAGAGATGTGGCAGGTACAGTGTGGAATTTTTAGATTCATGGAGTTGGTAGGAATGATGATGGATTTCTAGACCAACACTTCACGAGCAAAAATTCACCCTAGAAAAAGATGCTCCTGAAGGCTTATATAAGGATTTTGAGCCAAAATAAGGAAGGAAAATGAAAGATTGTAATGAAGCTCTGGTGAAATGAATTTACTTTGTAAACATAGTTCTAGCTGCCATAAGGCTTCAAAATAGAATGGAGGCCACTCTGGTTCCAGTTGTATATTCCCAAGCTTATCTGTGAGCCTCTAGATTGTTAACATTATGTTTTAAATATACCTTGGTTAATTAATTTTAACAAATGATAATAGTGTTGCACTACAATGTTCTATGTTTCAATTTTCATATCCTATAGTGAAATTAATGCATTGCAAAGAATTATGATGTCATACATTTAATTGAATTAGGTTAATTAATATTCATGCATTTTACTAGTTCATTCCTTTAATGGAGTCCCTATAATTAATTGTGATGTCATCATAATTTTTCATAAATGATGAATATAGATCATATGTCAGTAACCCAATCCTAGTTTAAATTGCATCTCTATTATGAATAAAGTGAGTAAAATCAGTCTTCTAACCCTTTAAGAACCTATATGACCCTAGGCCTAAACCAAGATAGGCCTATGCCTATGGAGCTACCTTAAGATAAGTTTTTTATGAATTACTTAAGTCACCTTATTGAAGACTTATGCCATGGCACAACTAGCCCAATGCAGACCTCGTTTCCTTCTCAGTTGTGCTTCAGGGGAGTGCATAAGGCCTATGCCTTATGTGGATTGATGTTGGCTTAGCCGAGTGTTCAAATGTTGAGCACAAAGGGAACATCCCATGCTTGTGCTGGTTGTAGTAAATTGATAAATAACTAGAATTTCCACAACAAGCCTTGAGAAGTAAAGCATTGACAGGGAAAATATGGAATAAATTGCTTGGAAACACATGAAGCACTTCCCTAATGCACTAGTATATTTTTAATTCATTATTAGCATCAAAATTAGGGCCTTTTTGCCCATATTTTTACCTAGATCTTGACACAAAAATTTGTGTGATAATATTTATGTTAGTTGGTGAGTAAAATGTTTTTTTTTGCTTCTAACTTTGACATAAATTTAATGTTCAAATTTGCATTAGAGTTTTTAAGTTGGATATTTTACGTTAGAGTTATTCACTTTTTGAAAAATTGAATTACTATTTTGTATTTTTTGGAGGTAAAAATTCACATAAAATGAAAAACTAACACTTTTTTCTTCAGAAGAGACATTTTTTGTATTAGAAAATGACACTTTTTGCATCAACAAGTAACACCTTTAACATCAGAAAATACACTATATGCGTCACTTTATTATTATTTAGGTATATTTTTAAAACATTTAACTATCATCATTCTCCTTGTCATTATCAACAAATACATCATCATAATAATAATAATCATCATCGTCAAATATATCTTCATCATCATCCAAACTTCCATCATTTCCCTTGTGATGATCTACTTCATCATTTTTCTCATTGAAACTTGTTACCTACAAATATACACAACATCTCAATTCAAGTTTTGAACCAAAAAAATAATAAATTAAAACATAGTAATAAAAATTTCTTCATAGTAATAAATGAGATTAAAATAATTTATGGAGTAAAGATACATATTTACAAAAAAATGGAAATGTTGGAGGTTTATTGTTAAAATCTTAGGTTGTATGTTAAAAAAAATATAACATTAGGTTTTTATAGATAGAATGCCCATACTTTTTAACATAAAATGTTTAAAAATATGATAATATGAAATAAAATTAAATAAATATTAATCAATGAAAAAAGCTATTATGAAAGACCCATTTCATTTTATAAAATTCCAAACAAAGAATTAAATACAAAACATAAGAAATGTTCTTCTTCCTCTTCCTCTTTCTCTTCCATTGTGTTATATGTTCAACAAATGACTGAGATGTTAAAAACCTTAAAAGATTCAATTCGATTTTGAGCATAATATTTGTATTTCTTTAAAAATGAAAGCTTACACTAGAACTTGTTACTTCCATGGTTGACAACCAATTCAAAATAACTAAAGAATCTTAATTGATGGACATCAAACATGATTATAAATTGTAGACCTAAGATTAAGGCTTCATACTTCATCATATTGTTGGTACATGGAAAATGTACTTTGAATGCTGCAATGTGTCTTTCACCATTGGAGTTAATGAGTATAATACCAACCCCTGCTCCTTTCTTAGAGCATGCTCCATACAAATATAGTGACTACATACCTGAATCTTAATCATGATCAACTCTTTTATTATTCACTAGTTTGGTGGTCAGGTTATAGAGACATGCATCTATAGAAGTGAACTTGTTAATTGATTTAATTATATGAATTTATCTTTAGCTTCATTCATGTATATTTATCAATTCTGATTTGATTCACCACTCCTCTCCAAGGCAAGCACAAGTGGTAAAAGTCAATTATCACGTAGCCATTACGTGATCTTGACCTATCTTTTCTTAAAAGCATGTCATATGCTTTTGGAATATTAAAAACTTATATGTCTATGAAAATTTTCACCCTTGGTTTAGCTTACAACTACATATGGACATTCATAAGGTCACCCAAACCTTCACTTCATAAAATCCAAGTAAACAATTAATTTTTCTAATTTCAAAAGAACCAATCCAATCTTCTTACAAACATATGTAGGCATGAAATTAGCTAATGCATTAGAATCTATGAAAATATAATTAATGTAATAGATGTCAATGAAAATATCAATGGAATTATCAATGAAAATGTCAACAATAATATATTTTGATGAAGAGGTGCCTCTTGGATGGGATGCATCGTTTATGAAGATCCTTTGAATGTTATATAAGGTAGATAGAAGGTTGAGAAATATATGGAAGTTGAAGTGTAAGATATGTGAAGATTAATAAAGAATATAAGGAAGCAAGTGTGTGTAGAATAAAAAGATGTATCATACAAACACATGCAAATATGAAGAATGGAATTAATTCTTTCTATCATTCAAGCATAAGTAGATTTTTGTGGAGAAAAAGAAGAGGAAATTGAATTTCCCATCATTCATTGATGAAGCAACAATAGTAAGGTGAAGATTGTTTCAGTAGAGGTCGGTGCCTTAGAAATAAGAGATTTGTGTCTATTACTAAGTTGGTGCTTAGTAGTAGGGATTGATGTCTCTAGTAGGTTGGTTCTTATAAATTATTTAACAATGAGGATTGATGTCTCTAGTAGGTTGGTGCCAAAAAAATTTATAAGAAGAATTTTATTTGTGGCTAGATTTGGATAGTAGATCCAAGTAGTCCTTTTATTCATGGTTTTCTCCCAAAAGAGTTTCCACATAAATCTTGTGTTCTTCTTATGTTATTAACTATTGATGTTGTGTGATTGATATTGTTGTGATTATCAATTTGAAAAATTGAAATATTACCTTATATTGATTCACCCCCCTCTTAGTATAAGCATGTGCTCAAAAATTGGTATCAAAGTGGTTTTTTTAGAAGCAACCTAACCACTAGAAGGTAGATCTTGAGAGCACACATGGCTAGACAAGAAGGTTTATCCATGGACAAGGCTTCATTATTAAACAAAAAAATTATGTTTTTTGGTGTATAAGAATGAGAACCTATTTAATTGATTTAGTGTTTGATATCTGGCAAGTAGTAGCAAATGGTTATATTACTCCATCATATCTACCAAGGGATACAAATAGAAATAAGGCTAGTGAGAATAATTCCAAAGCCATAAACCCTATTTTGTGTGTCTTATCAGAATCAGAGTTTGTTAAGATTATGTAATGCAATTAAGCAAAGGAAATGTGGGTCAAACTTCAAAACATCTATGAGGGTAACAAGAAATTAAAGAAGGTAAAACTCCAAACTCATAGGAGATAATTCGAGAGCTTGAAAATGAAAAATGAGTAAAATGTTTTGGCATATCTTCTTCATGTGCATGAGATTGTTTACACCATCATAGGACTTAGAAAAAATGTTGAAGATACAATGATTATGTATAAAGTATTAAGGTCTCTCCCCTTTATATTGGATGCCAAATTATCCATTATCAAAGAAAAGAGAGATCTAGATATGCTAAAAATGGATGAATTGCATGGGATCCTCATGGCATATGAAATGAGGACGAAAAGGGAGAAATATTCTAAGAAATAATCAACCTTTAAAGCTTCTAAAATGGGAAATATAAAGAGCATGAATCAAGTGATAGCGCCAGTGATGAGGAAGATGAGAAGGAGGCCATATTTGTCAAAAAGCTTAAAAAGGGTTCTAGTAAATACAAAGGTAAGCTACCTTTCACGTTTTTTAATTATGGTAAAATAGGGCACTTTTTTGATAAATGTCCACATAAGGATGATAGCAATGGTGAGGAAAATAATAATGAGGAAAAGATAAAGTTATGCAGATGTTCTCAAAAGTCCTACTAGTAAGAAGAAAGAGAATCAAGTCCCACATAAACAAGAACCTATCCAAAAGATAACAAGGATACATTCATAAAGTCATTTCCTCTAAAGTAGGAACATATGACTAGGTTTCATAGTTCTTTTTATGGTTATTTCTATTTATTTAATCATATTGGTTATAAATCAAGAGATTTTAGGGTTGAAGAAAGACACATTTTTGTATGGAACTATAACAAATTTTTTTTGGGTCTTCAAATAGAAACTACAATCCATTTTCTCCTTTAGTAGATTACGATGTTAGATGCTATAAGTGCAACAAATTTGGACATACAACATGCTTTTATAGAAGTGGGTTTATGAAACCTCCTAGGAAGAATAAGAAAGTGGAAGCCATGAGTAAACAAAAGGAAGAAACTTCGAAAGTATGGAAAAAGAAGTAGGAGAAAGAAAATAAGGTGAGACCTATGCTTGTGCAAAATGCATTTCATTCACAAGATGTATCAGTAAGCTCATAAGAAGAAGCATCAATTCAAGGGGAGATAATCACTTTATTATCTTTCATCTTCATAGATTATTTGGTGATATGCATTCAAAAGTCAAAGAGAAAGATCAAATAATGAATATTCTTTGTGAGGGTGATGATGAAAATGATAATACTATTTTTAGAAACAAGTCAGAGAAGCAAAAACAAATCAAAATGAAATTAGTCAAGGTGTAAAACAACTTACAATAGGCATGGGCCAGCGTCAAGTGCATTTTGAAGAAGGTAGTTTAGATCTAGAGAGAAATCAAGCTGGGAATGTTAATAAGCATATGGAATATGATATGTAGATATAAATGGAAGTGGAAAAATGGAGTAACCAATTGAGAAGCTAGATATAATACAGATCGATGTAGATGATGTCAAAATTAAAAAAAAATTGATCAAATTCAAGGAGAGAAAATGAGAAAAGAATAAGTCCTTATGCAAAAACATAAGGAAGATCAAAAAGACAAACATTCAATTGTGGTGATGTTGAAGAAGATAACATGGATGTTTCCCATGATTTATTTGTGGATGGAAGTATAATGAACATCCCTTTGTCTTTGATGTCAAAGGGGGAGAGTTAACGAAAGGGGGAATGAAGGAGAACTACAGCAAGGGGGAGTTTCTCTATAGATTTGCCATTAATGTCAAAGGGGGATGTTGCTGGAATAATGTCATTGATGTCAAAGGAATTATAATGAATGTAACATAAGTCAACAAAAATTTCAATTGAATTGTCAATGAAAATTTTAATAGAAATGTTGATGGAAATGTCAATAGTCACATCTTTCGGTGAAGAGGTACCTCTTGGATGGGATGCCTCTTTTGTGAAGAAAATTTAAAGGATATATAAGGAATATAAAAGGTTGAGAAAGATATAGAAGTTGAAGTGTGAGATATGCAAAAATTAATAAAGAAGAGAAGGAAGCAAGTGTGTGGAGAATAAAAAATATATATCATACAAACACATGTAGATTTGAAGAGTGAAATTAATTCTTTCTATCATTTAAGCATAAGCAGATTTTTGTGGAGAAGAAGAAGAAGAGGAAATTAAATTTTCCATCATTCATTGATGAAGCAACAATAGTAAGGTGGAAGATTGTTTCATTAGAGGTCGGTGCCTCATAAATAAGATATTGGTTTCTCTTACTAAGTTGGTGATTAATAGTGGGGATTGGTGTCTCTAGTAGGTTCATGCCTACAAATTGTTTATCAATGGGGATTGGTGTCTCAAGTAGGTTGGTGCCTACAAATTGTGTAGATATGGGGATTGGTATCTCTAATAGGTTGAATCCTACAAATTTTATAAGAAATTTTTTATTTGTGGTTGGATTTGGAAAGTAGATGTAAGCAATCCTTTTCTTCATGGTTTTCTCTTGAAAGGGTTTCTATATGATTCTTGTGTTCTTAATTGTTGATGTTGTGTGATTGATATTATTGTGATTATCAATTTGAAAAATTAAAAGATTGCCTTATATTGATTCAACACCCCCCCTCCCCCCCATCCCTTTGTTCAATGATTTATGCCAATTCATGGAGGGTTATTTTGGATTTTATCTTATTCAAGTCTTCCACAATGTTGTAACTTATTTTTATAGTAGAAGGATAATGGTAATTTAGCTTTGGTGGAGATGGATCATTTATGTCCTTAGGAGCAAGTGATGTAGCAACATTGTCCAGTGGAGTTGAGGTAGTCAAAGGTTGATGTGTTTTACTCCTAAGCATGTAATTTCCTCTTTGGTACTATTTGAAAGCTTAAATATCATTGGTATTCTCTTTAGGCTCATTGTCTTCTACATTAGGGAAGTCTAAAGTTTTATAAGACCATGGCTATATTAGGGGAATTTGATGAAGTAGAAGCATAAATGTTACTTGAAGTATTCTAATCATTTAGGATAACTTCATACTCTTTAATTTATTTCTACAGAATGTCTAAATATAGACAAAACTCAACAAGGCCAAATTCTTCATGTTGGGTTATGTTGTGAACATGACACCAATTTCATAAGGCAATCTCCATGATGTTATTTTTGGGCAATTTGTTGGATGTAGTGTTAACTTATTTACTAGCTCTATTGAAAGGTCTATAACTACATTGGTATGTGAAATTGGGAGCTATATTTACACTACTCTAAATACCTACTTATTTTTGAAAATTTAGAAAAACATTGCCTAATATTTGGACCATTTTTGTGAAATACATCTAACTATGATTTAGATAAATCTTGAGGATAATTTTATGTGTTATTTTCTGCTAATGAAACTAATGTTTAGTTTTAAGATTGAGGAATCATTTTATTACTCACTGCATTGAGAAATCCTAAATTCTAATTAGGGGCAACATGATCTAAGGGAAGCTCATTCATAACTGGAGGAGGTTGAAGCAATGGAATGTTATGATTTTCAGGTTGGATTAGGTTTAATGCTAACATGTTTAGAAGAGAATTGGGAGTTGGAGCCATCATGTGTCCTTATAGATTGAGATGCATGTCCACTTTTATTGCTTCCACATATGCAGGAGGTAAATCAATGATAGTTGTATCTCTCCTTATGAAAGTGGTAGTCCACATATCAAAGGCATTTTTAAACATGTCTAAGGTTAATTGGAAATTTATCTTGTACAAGTCAATTACCCTGCTATACATCTTTGTGAAATATGCATTGAAGTTATGTATGGGCTCATTGGATTCCCTTCTCATGAAAGCAAATTGTTCATATAAGACGCTTGGATTAACTAGTTGACCAAGATGGAATAAAAATATGTTATTCAATTGATTTCATCTTATGCTTGTGTTTTAAGGAAGGTTAAGAAACCAATCATATGCTTGGTCAAGGAAGGTTAAAGGAAATAACCTAAAAGCTACATATCTATGTTCAACATTGAGCAATCTGAGAGATGGCTTATAAGATGTGACGTGCTCTTCTTTAGTCCTCCTAGTGTTTGGAATGAACTTTGAAAGATAACATTCAATGTTTCTAAGTAAATCATACATGTCCCCAAGCACATTTATAACTAATCTAACTAGCCAAGCTACATCCATTTGAATGGGTCTATTGGTGATGGATTTTAGGGATGGTGTGACTAGGAAGACTAATATTCTAGGTTTGCCTTAGTCGTATCTAAAATGTCTATGGTCTTGAATAGGATAAATAATCAATTTCATATGTCCGAACCTAACTCTAGATCATGTGATCTTTGATAGAAGTTCCAAAGTGATGGACACTAATCTCTATTGGTATGGGTTTTAAACATATAATAGCTAAAAGCATAAAAATAAACTACTAGTTATAGTCAATTCTAATGTCAAAGCATTCAAAGGTTTAAAATCAAATAGACCACAATGAAATGTGGTGCCTAGGGCCTTTCTTCTAGTGCTAATTTATGTTTGGTTGAAATTATGACACACTCAAATATGGTTATGAAATAATTGTTCCAAGTGAACAAAAGCAGTCAAAAACTAATGGGACAAAGTATCCCCTTATTTTTAGGCCCTTATAGTGATTTAAGGGCCAATAGACTCCATATGACATCACATGGGTAAGCCATGATTATTTACACTCAGAGCTTAGATAGTTTTCTCAAATATTTTCAAGCCTTCACTCTTGGTTCCTTTTACAAAATGGATATTTACAATGTAATGGGTGATTATTTATTCATAAAAAAAATAAAAGGGGAGAGAGAGAGAGTAGGGAAGAAAAGGGAAAAATTCCTTTATTGAGACAAGTCTTCCAATACCCAATAATTAGATTAAGGTGGGATGCAATTAAATCATTTGGTATCAAGTCTAACTACTCCACAAACTAAAACACCACAATGAGAAAGACTCAAAGGACAAGTATGTGAACATGAAATATAAAATTTATTAAAATTAATTACATTACATAAGTGATGTAAGGTGATGACTATAAATTATTTGATTGTACATGAATTGAGAACAAAATTAAACTTTATAATCTTACTTAGGCTTGATCCGATAGTTTTAGATGACTATGAAGCTTAACCTAGAATTTAGGGATTAAAAATATTTATTTCCACATTATAATAAACACTTCATGATAATATATAGGTTTTACATCCATTTGTAACTTGAATCTTCAAGAAAATACCAAGGCAAGGTTTCCAAGCCTTACAACTAGGCTTGTAAATTGGGTTTCTACAATAACTCTCCATAAAATTCTAAAAACTCTAAATACTTATTTAGTAATTTAAATATCATGATAAAACATCATATTAACAATTTTCATCAACTTTTACTAGTTATTTTTGGAGTTATAATGGTTTTTATTTCCCAAAACCTTATTTTAGGCAGATTTCTAGTCTACATACACACAATCACCTATATATTTTCTTATATCTACTATCAAGCTCTAAAATCACTTTAATATTTTATAAGACATAAAAATGTGCAGATTCACCAATTTTTATAAATTTTTGAGGGTTAGTTTATGAGATATCCCACTTTTTGTAGACTAAACCTTGTTTTAGGTTTTTAGCCCAGAACTCAGACCTGAGAGCAAATAATTATTGCAACCTTTTGTTTTATAAATTTTAAAACCCTCCTATCACTAGAATAAGTGTGTTAGGTTTTTTATAATCTATATCAATTGGATTTTAGTTTTAATCTATCATGAATATACACAAGAAACAAGTTCTTTCTTAGACTGTGCATAAGAACCCCTATTTGGACCCTTGTAACTTGAGAAAAACATCAAAATGAATGATAAAAATATCAAATATCATAAAATAAAGTTCATTAACATGTAAATAAAGTCTTTTAATGTCTTTAAATCCATAAAAAAACCTCCTTTCTATTCAAATATTCTTGGAACACAGTTTATACAGTCCTACAACCTACAAGAAACCTTCAACAAACTTGCAAAAATATATACAAATTGATTTTATCCTTTATTATATTATTTTATTATCTCCTTATTTCTTTGTTTGAGGCTTATCTTATATATAATCTTGTCTTGAGATTGTTTCTTATCTCAAAACTCTTTCAACTGATAAGACTCAACTTAGCACATATTGAATTTGACCTTTTCCCACATTGAATCAACCTTATTTGGGTCTAAAACATGGTAGAAGATATTTAAAAAGTTTTGATGAAGGTTAAAAGTCTCTTAAAATAAGTTATTATACCCTAAATATCCCTTACATAAGGATCATGACCTTTGAATCATGCTTAAACTCTCTACAATCAAAACATTAAATTCAAATATTTAAATTTCCCATTTTGGTGGTAAAACTCAAAAAGACCACCTAGAGACCTAGAACTGACAATTAAAGCTTGGAAAAGGATTCTTATTGATTCAAACATGATCGATAAGACCTTTTAAGACCAAAAATTGACACAATTGAGAAACTATTTACAATGCACTTGCATCAATAAGCTTGCAACAATTTGCACACTATGACTTAATGTAAGCCTCAAAATAACCAAAATCAGCTCTCAAATCCAATTAAACCAACTGTTGCACAATATAATTATATATCAACTTGTGAACCATCAATATCAAAAAACTTATGAGAATAAATTAATTATAAAATCAAAATGTTTGGTAGACAAATCAAGACAAAACAAAGAAGAAAGGCAGGTGAACTCCAGGCTCAATCTCAATAGCATTTTGGTACTCCAATGTGTCAAACCCTTCACCATACAAATGATGCTACTTATATAGAAAATCTAGTCATTTAATTGACTATGATGAAAAACAAATCTTAACTTCTCTTGATACAAACACTAAATGTTTTTACTGATTATATTTTAGTCTTTAGTGATAACACATCAAGAAAAGAGAAGATAGGGCTAATCTAGTCATGGTGCAACTCACCATTGTAATTTTTTTTATTATGAATAAAATGTGTTATCCAATGTAGCTAGAACTCCAAGGATCAATAGCCCATCAATGGTATTTGAATTATCCCATTAACAAATCAAATGAAGAGAAACCACATCATTATGGACTAATCCCACTAATGGAGTAAGAGGTTCATGTTACAACTTTGTCTACTCCCAACTACATGTGCTTATTTGATTATAACATATCATCCCCTAGATATGCCATTTTCATATTAAATGCCAATGAACAGGTCTATCAATATTGTCATAAGAGATTATTCAAATGTATATATAGGTGTATTCAACTCACTCTAACCCTTGCTCAATTTTTTCAATTCCATTATGTGCTTGAGTTCAAAGATCATAACCATTATCTCTTCCTTGCCATGTAACATATCTTCTTGGATGGTAGGAAGTCAACCCCCTATAAATGTTCAAAATACTTTCATTCCTTGATTCCCTATGATAGGACTTTTGATGCAGGTTTTATTGATCAATTCTTTATTTTCACTTTCTTAAAATACTTGGGTCTATGCAATGTAGTTATTTTTACAATCTCCTATCCTCTAGTTCAAACGTCTATGCCTTCTCCTTTTTTTCCCAATCTTCGATCCATCATTTGAAAGTCCTAATGAGCTATACCATGAACAATCACATGATCCACATCATGGCCATTTGATCTTCTAACATTATTTTGACTAGGCATTCATCTCTAGATTTGAATTTGCATAGTCATCACCATTGAACAAAATCAAACTGTTATCTTGACATCCTCTCTTTTAGTTCTTGGCCATCAATTTTAGACTCATCATTTTAAACTTTTCATTTTCTTGACACTCTCCTCTAGTGTAGGCTATCCATTTTGCCTATCACCTTCTCTAGGATCTAAATGCATGTGATGTCTCCATGTGGTGACATCCCATGCCTTAGGGGCTTGGAGGTTATCATGTACAGGGACTCTTCAAACTAAATAAAGCCTCCCAAACCTTGACTACCCATTTGTCATCATTGTGATAGTTGTGAGGGCTCAATGAACATGAAATGGTGCAACTAGATTTCAGGATATCCACTTTTCATCTTCTTGATACTCTCCTCTAGTGCAATCTATCCTTTTTGTCTATCACTTTCTCTAGGATCTAAATGCATGTGATGTCTCCATGTGGTGACCTCACATGCCTTCAGGGCTTGGAAATCATTAGGTACAGGGACTCTTCAAGTTGCATAAAGCCCCGTGAACCTTAACTACCCATTTGTCATCATTATGATAGTTGGGAGGGCTCAACAAACATGAAATGGTGCAACTAGATTTCAAGCTTTGCCTACACCATTTGATTACATTTGGATGAATCATAGCTTTTGGGTTCCTCGATGACTATGAAATATGTATTACCTCCTTTGGGTCTGACTACCCAAGATTTTTCCACATGGCACAATCTTAGCGATTTGAGGATCAGAAGAATTGTGAACTGCTCTGCTCTCTTGTGACTACTGAAAGCCAAATACTTGTACCAATGAAGGTAAAAATCCCAAAATAATGACACACATCCCCAATCAGGAAGGTTTGGATCAATAGAGAGGTAATTCATGTGGTTGGATAACTGTTAGTCACTTCCTTGAACCCTGATCACTTGAGATTGCATCGTGTTAGGCTCAAAGAGACTTGAGACTGCAAATCCAAAGCTAGCAAATCATTGAAGTCTAAAGGCATAGCTAGGAGGTGCTGAAGACTGAAGGAGGAGCCAAAGACTAAACTACAAAGTGTTGAAGACCTAAGTTACCAAAATAAAAGGAGACTTAGGAAGTGAATAACATATTAGTCAAAGCAACTTTATCCAATCATGTATGAAGGTCAATCAAACATGAAATGACTGAGTCTTAACCATGTAAAATTCAAAACTAAATTTGATCAAATATGGAATTTTCTAAAATTAAAGCCAAACACACAAATAAACCTTTATTTTTTATGAAGACTTAGACCAAATAAGCATCATTCCTAACAAAATAAAATAATTTCATAGCTAAATGAACATTCCAAATCAATTAATATGATGATTTTGATTAGAAATTTAGCCTGCATGTGGATGACTAACATCATAATTAAATCAAAAGGACTATAGTAATGTATGAGGCAAACGTTTTCACCATAATATCATTTGAATAAGTTATAAATAACACAAACCAATTTATGTTCTTAAAGGTAGATGCTTCTAAGCTAGGGAAATGATTATACAAAATGTACATTTGACCTTGGAATTACATGAAGTATGTAGCTCAATGATGAATGAATGCTTGAATCACTTTGGAGAACTTACGAAAGGTCAATTTCTAAAGCTTGAACCATACATGGATTGTCTAGCCAATGTGAATAAATGATGAAGTGAAACTGGCTCAACCTCATCAAACCAAAGTCACCTCATGAGCTAGAGACTAAATGGAACCTAATATATGCAACGTGAGTGGTACTCATTAAGAGAAGACATATTAGTGTGCAAAAAAAAAAAAAAAAAAGCTACGCTATAGTAAGAGGGTCCCCATATGCAATCTCAAGAAATGGGGCATGTTGGATCCAACACATTCCTTTTATCTTTCCTTTATTTACTTAGTAGATATATTTGAATTTTTTATTATATTGTAGGATGTATGTTGTTGTCTTTGCTTAATTTACTCATACCAAATAAGTTGGTTTAGTATAGGGCTCCTAAGGCTTGCCATTTACCACCTTAGGTTGTATAGACCACCCATTGTTGACTATTCCACTATTTACTTTTTTTTAGTATAGTGTTTAAAATTATCTTTAATATAGGTTGCCCTTGTTCATCATTTCCTTGGATGTGGTTTCCTTATTATATCGTTGATACACCCATTTGCTACTTTACATATTTAACAAGTGAAATTATGATATTAGTTTCAATATTATACACTCAAATATGTGTTTAATTGCTATGCATCATAATATGAATGATAAAAATAGTTATACCCCTGATAGGGTTAACTAATCCAACATAAAGTAAAACAACTAGGTATGCAACTCAAACGTAACCATTATATACAAAGGGGGATGCAAAAAAATGGGGCATGACACATTGGAAGGGAAAGCATTTGCACTTTTACAAGTCTTTGCAATATATCTAATACAATTTAACTAATGAAATTATTTTCATAGGCAAAACCTTTTGAGGTATATTGATCAATGTTTGCAACATGCTTTCTTATAGCATAAAAATGATCGATTTTGTGAAAAAATTATTATTGTTGTTAGTGATTTGTGTTAGCTCCCTCGAATACGTAATATAGTAATGTTTTTTGGAACATCACATTATTAAAAAGGGTTTCATTTATCTCAATCTATTAACATTTCTATTACACTTTCCGCATGCATTTATAAACCATATATATCATAATATAATATTAAAATATATCTTCACATATTTAAATTATTAAATATTATTTTTAAAAACACATAAATTCAACTAAAGAAAATATAATAAAATAAAGGAAATAATTGAAACTATAACATATATAATGTATAGAACTAAAATATATATACTAGCCCATAATGGATGTAATAACACTTGGTATGTATCTACACGCTTTGTAATAAAACCCATTGCTAATTGTTTCTAACATAATTAGTTTTTTACGTTAATTAGAGAAATAATAAATAAGTACACTTTTTAAAAAAAGAAAAAGAGAAAAAAAAAACCAACACAGCAGCAACCGAAACTCATGTAATTCAACCACTGAAATCATTTATTTCTCCAAATTACATTATCGTTATAGATTAAAATAAGATCCCACAAACAATTACACAATCTTAATGTTGCAATTTTACATCGGCAACCTCTGCAGCAACACCAACAGTTTCACACACAAAATTAGCGATTTCACTGGAAACAACATTTACAATTTCGTTAGCGAAGGGTATAAAAATTCAAGCAAAGAATGGCAACCACACAGATTATCAATAAAATTTCACTATCACTTACCCTTCGAATATCACGAATATAACATTTTACACCACCCAAATCCACTATAAAATCAAATTCATCCTGCTTGTAGACCAGACCAAACAAGACTTTAACGACATTCAATGTTAATTAATGGCAAGAAAAAATACTAACACAGAGGAAATGTCAAACGGTTTGACTACATTTGTAAGACCCGCCGACCAATTCACCAAAAGGGCATAAGGCGCTCCATTTTCTTATACTATATACCTACTGCTAGAATGTCTCAAACAAACATACATACATATTTCGAAGTATGTTTAGTTACATTAGAGATGGAATCACCTCGTCTTTCAGCTATTCTTATAAAAAAAAATTTATGGAAAGTGTTTTTTCTCGGAGTTTCGATGATGTCACTTGCACAATATGATTAAACTTGGCATATTTTTTCTTAAAGATTATTTTTAGTTATGAATAGAAAAGAATAATGTTATATTTATATATATGTTTATTTTTCTATTGATAATAAAGTTTTAGTCATTTTTAATATTATGTTTTAGATAAATTTGTGCAAGTTAAAATATTTTTTTTAGAGGTAGAAACTTCATAATTTCTTTTGGATTATTGGGAAAGTGTCCCATTTATTGTTAGTTGGGTTTCTTTGATGTCTTCCCATTGATAGCCTATTCATAAGATTATGGAGATAGCATCATGGTAGATGCCATTTAAAAAACAGATTGTGTTCTTGGTATCATTTGTCTCACTATAGCAACAAAGGTGGTAATAGATTTGGTCACTCTTTCCCTACCACCAATAGTTGTACAACTCAACAATAAGATAAATTTTATCAGACAACCTTTGCAATCTCTTTATCCATACAAGAATAATAAGATGAAGAAAGAAGAAAAGAAAAAGAAAAAGGAAAAAAAAAAACCATTAATAATAGGTGGGATTCAATATATGATATAAACAAACCTTCTTAGTAGTGATGTTTCGGACAACTAACTCAATTGCTTTTATTTATTTTAATTTTTTTAATTATAAAATAATTTTAAATTATATATCTTTTTGTATATTCAATAAATTAAAGATTATATTACTCTAAATACTATATCTTTTTTATTGAAAATTTTATATTTAAAAAATATTTATTTAATTTATTCATATTTTAATTATTTAAAATGATTTGAACTCCTTTTATTCAGTAAAATAAAATCTTCTTTTAAAATGTGATGTTATTCTACTATTTTTAAAAAAATTAATAATGTATTATTTAGTATGATTGATAAGAGACGCTTTTAAATTTTACGAAAATATTGTAATTTTTTAAGTATGGAAAAACCGTGAAAATAAGCTACAGTGTCAAACTCCACCCGAATCCATATGCAAAGTACATACATTCATATACATAGAGGAAGCGGCTATCCAGCAATATATATAATGCACCATCATATCATTATAAACAGACATCCATACCATCCTAGTTACATTCGCCCCCCGCATGTTGTGAGTATAGAGCTGTACCAACCCATCAAATAGAGTTAATATTTGATGTGACAGCGTTTGTGTATAATATTATTATATTCAAATCATACATATGATGGTGCATGTAATCACGACCTGCAATTGTGATACAGTAAAGAAGTCAAAGTTTGTACAAATTGTGAACATGGATGAGGGGACGTGAAAGTAATATATACACTACTTGTCTCATGCATTTCCGCTTCTTATTTTGTCCGCGAGCGGAGTAATAAACGAAAACAAGGAAGCGGAAGCGGAGGCGGAGCTGCAATTGCGCTGCCACCGTATCATTGATATCTTCTCTACCATTTCGTAATATTGTTTCTACATTCACATATTATTTTGACCTCCTTCAAGAAATGCCGTGTACAGACTTTGTACGGTGATCTTGTCGAAGAAAACCCGCCTGCAGTTTTAAGAGAGATTCACCTGGAACAGACATATGCTTCACAAATTGACCCTAAACAGCTTCACTCCTTTCTTGGAGATCTTAACTGCGGTATTCTGTACTGGCCATGACTGCTTCCCCTTCATGCCATTTCACAAATTGACCCCAAACAATCTCACTCCTTTCTTTGAGCTCTTAACGGAAGCATTCTGTACGGGCCATGACTGCTCGGGTAGGGGAGCCTTGAGTTGAATAAAATCCAGAGGCTCCCTAGCGGAGTTCTGCCCCTCCTCTGCATGGAAATGCATAGGCTGAGGCTGGCGAGCGTCCATTTGCTCCGCCCACATGGGAGCGGCGCGGATCGATGCTCCGCCGCTGTTCGCCGACCAGACGACCGACATCCACTCTGGAAAGGCGTTTAAATGCTGAGTTTGGCCGAGCTTGCCCCCGCCAGCGCGAATGTTAAGCCCGTGGGATTGGAAAGGAGCGTATTGAAAGGCGGGGGAGGTTGAGAGTCCCTGCAGAAGCACTGCTTTGGTAGGCTGAAGAGCGCAAGGCCGCCGCTTCCAGCTGATGAAAAGCCGCTCTACATCGTGGGCGTCCGTTCCTCTCTCGAAGGAGACAATATCCCCTGCGTCCAGCTTTTTCACTTTGACGAAGCGGCTCCATCCTTTGGTGAGCACGTAGCTCTGGCTGCTGTTCCAGTATGAGTATCTGAACCTCCATGTTTTGCCTGTGTTGTCCTCAAAATTGAGCAGCAATCCTTTCTCGTTGGCATTGGTGTCCAGCGGAAAGTATTTCTCGGCGTGCTTCTTGGGAATGACCAGCCGGTTGAGCTTCCCCACATCGCTGGGAGTGACCGCCTTATCAAACATATGTTCTCTACTTGACTTCTCTTTTCCTGAAGGCCTCTCAATCTTCTCTGAAGCTTCACCTCCTCCTTTTTCTTCGTCACCGTCCCTTGGTAAGGAAGAAACAGCATCGTTATTCTTGTCTAGTTCCCCAGTAGAATGTTCGCTAAGAAACGATAGATTTTCCAAATGGCTTTCTTCGGCAGGCTTCAAATTGCTGATGGCTTCCTGTCGGACATTAGAGCTGTCAGGTTCTTCTTCCTGGTTGAATGTTTCCATCCCTACTCGTTGATGGTTCTGGTAAACCTGCGCTACCCACCGTCCATTCGGGCCTTTATACTGCGACGGAAGCAATTTGACGTGACCACTTTGGTCAAAATTTCTCAGATCCTGTCTGCTACTGTCGTCAGACTGTTGGAACAAAAAGCTCGTTCTGTTTCCCATCCTTTCCGAATCCCCGTCTCTCTTGTCAGTGTCTCTCCCATCATTGAACGGAATCATGGTGGCGCTTCTGAATGTACCTTTTTTTTCGAGGATCCTCTCTACATTTTCTAGTCTACTGTACACTGGCGTTCCAATGTATTTGGAAAAACTTGTATAGCGTTCTGCGTCTTCTGTCGGCAAGGCTATACCTACGTGAAGGCAATTTAGATCCCTCAGCCCTCCCTGCAAGTCCATCAGATGCAAACAGAAGCAAGAAACTGCAGATACTAGAGAGGCCTACTAATTGAGTTGGTTAAAGATGAAGCCATGTGGAAAAGTAGATGCAGAAAACGCTTTAAAGTGGTCAACAGTGGCAGCGTTCAATCGTTTGTCCACAACACGCACTCCAACAGCATACTTATATGGGTATATATATATTTTGATTACGTTAAATTGATCGCTTAATTCATTAATAAAGTCAATGAATGTTTATATATTCTTAAATTACGGCGGCTAGTCAAGTGGTTGAATACATACGTTGGAATCTTCTCCACTCTAGGCAATTCAACACTTTGACTGCCAATTACTCTGCTTCACACCGTCACTTCACATCCACCAACTCCAACTTCTTGAAAAATTCCAGTTGACTATGTTAGAATATTAAACATACAAGGAAGAAAGGTTTCAAATACGATCGGTTTATCCCTGAAAAATTAACAATATACTTTGCTGTATGTATTCGCTTTCCGGTGGGAGAGGGGATCATTTTGCTCGAGGATTTTTTTAATAAATCAGTCTTATACACGGATAAAATTTGAACGCGTTAATGCCCCTCCCAAACTTTTCTAGAAGGGTGATATTTAAAATATTTTTTCTAAAACTGATTATTAGTTCATCAAGTTCAATTGATGAAGATCTATTATAGATTTAATATTTCTTTGGAAATACTATGTATAAGTTTTATAATGTGAACGATTTGTTATAATTTCAATCTAAATAGATTAGTTTCCACCTAAATTTTATTGTGAGAATTGTAGGTTGGTATAGTAATGGGAATGAACTGATAAATAAGGGATTCAATGTAGTGGAGAGGGAGGGAGGCATAAGATTTGAAAATTATTATTATCAATTTATTGATTTTTTGCATTATTAAAAGTGTATGCATTAAAGAGAGTGTTGTGTGGTTTATCAATAGAAGGATAATGGGTTAATGGAAGGGATGAAAGGCAATCAAACGGAGATCCATGTTTGATGTGGGAGTTCATGCTAAACATACATACTTATAAATAATTTAAGTATTTGACTATTTATTTATTAGTTTTGAAAGGAATAACTATTGTTTTTATTTTATTTTAATTGGGGATTAAACTTTAAGTTGTATTATTTTATGTGTTTGGAAATATATGAATTTTTGCATGGATTAATTACAAACTTTTTAATCGATAAAATAAAATATTATTTTTCATGTATATTGACTAGTTGAAATATTTCTATGTTATCCTTGCCTTCACAATAATCAAAGCAATTAAATGACATTGTAAATCAAGCAATCAAGTTATACTTGTACCATTTTTGTTCACCAATCACAACTTACATCCTATGCACAATATATTATATCCTTAAGAGAAATAATCATAAAATTGATTTTGTACAATTTTCAATTTTAACAGAATTTTTATAACTCATCATGATCTCCTTAACGACGCTAGTACCTCTCCCATGGACTAGCTAATTAGGCCAGTGATCTATCTGGCACAGTTATCCCCAATGTTTGTTTCTAAGGCTTGAAAAATCAGCACCTTTGTCATAGATAGGGAAGATAACCCACTCTAGTAGTTTGATGTTCCTGAAAAAAATTGGGGTTTGATTTGGAGAAAATGCTATCCTATTATTTTTCTAAATTACATGCTTTTAGAGCTTTAGGCCTTGAATAGTTATTGGTTTTAATACAAATATTTAATATTTTAGAACCGCCATTTTATTGTTGTAGTTGAAGATATCTTCATGATTTTTTAGAACTACATAGATGATGATCGTCCCTCAACCCTAAATGTTTCGTATGCTTTAATGTCAATATTTTCTCTGGAATTATCCACTTCAATCCATTCCCTGACATATCTAGCCATCAGAGTTCCTTCAACGAACTCATAATTCCTGGTATTTTGACCTTCAACCAGTTGCCAAACAAATCTAGTCATGCTACTTTCTTCAGCATCACAACCAATGACATAATTGTGACTCCTAACCCATTGGCCAACAAATCTAGCCATTTTATGCTTTTTTCACTACTAATTTTTTGTTGAAAAGTGATGCTGAAGTGTAGTTCACTCAATTCTGTTTTTAGACTATTAGTGTAAATTTAGTTTGCATGAACAGCTTTTGTGGAGCTAAATTTAGACAGTTAGTTAATATATTTTTAGAAAAAATAAAGCCATAGAAAGGCTAGAGTTAGTTTTAGTTGATATTACATGAAAATTATTATTTAGATAAATTTAAAATATTTTATGTAATAATTATCAAAGCATGTTCACATGCAATTCTATTAATACATTGTAATTGATATTTATTTTCAAAGAGAAGGAGAATGATTCCAATAATTTGAAGAAGTATTTTTTATTTTTGCAATTCTTATTTCTTTTGTATTATAAATATTGCATATATTTGGCTATGATTTAATTTTATTTATAATTCTACATCTGGTATCAGAGCATGTATTTTTCTTTTGGGTTAAAGATTTAGTAAGAATTTTGCCAAAAAAATTATCATATCAAATTCTAACTCCTTGCTCATTCTAGAATTTGATAGAAATGAGTATGATTATTGGTGTATCAAAATGATGACTTTTTTGATAGGAAAAAATTTGCAGGAGATTGTTGAATCAGGTTATGCAGAGCCAACTAATTGGAATGCCCTAACAACGAATGATAAAACAAGTAAGAAGGAGGCTAAGAAGAAGAATGCTCAAGTCTTATTTCATATTCAAATAGCTCTAGATAAGAGCCTATTTCTGTGAATTGTAAGAGCAAAGACAACATAGGATTCTTGGAAGACTCTAAAAGAAGCTTACCAAGGTAGTGATGAAGTCAAAGTTTTCAAGTTACAGACATTGAAGAGAGAATTCAAGAATTTGAAGATGCAAGAAGCTAAAAGTGTTAGTACCTATTATGTCAGAGTAAAAGATGTGGTCAATAAGATAGCTACACTTGGTGAAATTGTGAACAATGAGGTTGTGATCAAAAAGGTGTTGGGGACTCTCACACCAAGGTGGAACCATGTTGCCATAATCATAGAAGAAAGTAAGAATTTATCTACCCTTCAATTTGATCATCTAGTTGGATCTTTGATGTCTCATGAAGAAAGATTGAGAGATTCATTTGGGGAAAGTGATGAGAAAGCTTTTTCCTCTAAATTACAAATCACAAAGAATGAAGATGCCAATAGTAGCATCAAAAGTAATCAAGACAAAGGTAGAGGTCAAAATCAGAATTACTCAAGAGGAAATAGAGGCAGAGGTGGTTTTTGAAGAAGAGGTGGTTTTAGAGGAAGATGTAGAGGTCGATTTGATAAAATAAATATCCACTGTTATCATTGTAATAGGTATGGCCACTTTAATTATGAGTGTAGATTAAAAGCAGGTAATAATGATAAAATCGCTCATTATGCTCAAAAAGGTGATGAGAATCCTCTAGATAATTTATTTTTATCTTATGAAAAAGATAAAAATATTTCTAAAGATGTTTGGTATTTAGATTCGAGATGTTCTAACCACATGTCAGGGAATGAGAAACTTTTTTCTATAATGGCTAAAAGTTTTAAATCCAAGATCAAGCTTGGTGATGACAAATCATTGGAGGTTGCTAAAAAAAAAGCTATGGAAGTCCATACAAAAGAAGGTATAAAGAGTGTTAAAGACATTTATTACACTCCAAAGTTAAAGCATAATTTGTTGAGTGTTAGACAATTATGTGAGAAGAATTATAAAGTTTTATTTGAAAATCAACAATGTATAATTTATGATAAGAATCAAGAAAATAGGGTGATAATAGTTGTGCCTATTACAAAGAATAGGATGTCCCCATTGAAGTTTGGTGAACATAATAGGAACCTTGTCAATATGGCATATGAGGATATAAGTTGGTTGTGGCATCTCAGGTATGGGCATTTGAATTTTCATAGTTTGAAAATTCTAACATCAAAAGCATTAGTTTTTGATTTGCCTAAGGTTGAAGAGCAAAAGGAAGTTTGTGAAGGATGTGCTAAAGGAAAACATGAAAGAGAGAAATTTCCAAAAGGCAATGCATGGAGGGCTTATTATTCACTCCAGCTAGTTCATTCAGACATTTGTGGTCCTATGCAGACAAAGAGTTTGGGTAAGTCATCATATTTCATTAATTTTATTTATGATTACTCATGACAGTGTTGGCTTTTGAGACATTTAAGAGGTTTAGAGCCCTTGTAGAAAATGACAAAGGGTGCAAAATCAAATGCTTAAGGGCTGATCATGGAAGAGGATTTTGTTCAAAATCATTTCAAGGTTATTGTGATATGCATGGCATCAGAAGATAATTCACCACTACATATACACCTCAACAAAATGGTGTAGCTAAAAGGAAGAATTGTACAGTGGTGGAGATGGCATGATGCATGATACAAATAAAGGGATTAAATAATTATTTTTGGGGAGATGCAGTTGCTACAGTAGTATATATTCTCAACCAGAGTCCCACTAGTGCACTTGAGAGGATGACTCTATATGAAGCCTCGTATGAGAAAAAGCCAAATGTTAATTATTTCAAATTTTTTGGTTGCTTAGCCTGTGTTCATGTTCCTGATCAAAAGAGGAAAAAGTTAGATCCCAAAAATGAGTCAAGTATTTTTGTTGGATATAGTGAGGAAAGTAAGGCTTGTAGGTTATATAATCCTCTCACTAATAGGCTTATTGTGTCAAGAGATGTGATTTTTGATGAAGGGGGAGTTTATGGTCATCAAAAAGGCCATATGGAGAAGTCAAAATCTATTTTAAATAAAGTTATTATGGATGATATTGATCACAGGCAGCCCATTAATATTTCTATTCCAAGTGCTACAAATCCA